>VCRD01003234.1:0-26377 GCA_006783055.1 Trinorchestia longiramus | reverse complement strand
AGCACTACACATGGCAGCACTACACATGGTAGCACTACACATGGTAGCACTACACATGGCAGCACTACACATGGTAGCACTACACATGGTAGCACTACACATGGCAGCACTACACATGGTAGCACTACACATGGTAGCACTACACATGGTAGCACTACACATGATAAATACAGCACATAATATTATCATATGTAATAGTACTTAGAATATTGTGTAATGCGTTATCAAAAATTGAAAAGCAAAAAACAAAAACGTATATTTCCACTAAAGTTGGTGACTTTTATATAAGAATAAAGTGATACTTATGTCACGTGTTTGAGTGCGTTGAAGTAGGAAAATAAAGAGTTTGTTGCTCTAGATTAGATATCGCCTTAAAAATACTAATTGCCTTTACTATAGTTGAGATTTTAAATAATATCAAATAATGAAATCAGCTTTGCGCTTTTCTTGAACGTGAAAAAAAATAGTTACTATGTATTTAATAGACAAAATGCAGTGCTATCAGAAATAAGGCACATGAGCAATTATTCGCAACATATCATTGGTAAATAGACTTAGCGTACTTGTTCTTCGGGGAAGACTGTGGGCATGTGCACATCATGTGAATATTATGTGAATATCGTAGGAATATTATATGAATATCGTGTGAATATTACGTGAATATCGTGTGAATATTATGTGAATATCGTGTGAATATTATGTGAATGTCGTGTGAATATTGTGAATATTATGTGAATATCGTGGGAATATTACTTGAATATCGAGTGGATATTATGTGAATATCGTGTGAATATTATGTGAATGTCGTGTGAATATTGTGGGAATATTATGTGAATGTTGTATGAATGTAACGCCATTATTACGTGAATATCATGGGAATATTATATGAGTTTTAGATGAAAAATATACGTTGTTTAGGGAAGAAATGTGTATGTGTGTGTGTGTTTGTGTATATTTTTATGTGTGCTTGTATGTGTGTGTATGAACATCAATCAACCATCATGTGTTTGTGTTCAATTAACAATGTTAGCAGCAAAGATCACGATCAGTTCTCCAGATGTTCATTATTTATTCAGTAATTATGATAATGAATTAATGAGCAATTAATTAAAGACTAGTTGACAACTATTCATATTTACGTCAGTCAGTTAGTGATCATAAGTTGAAATTCCTGTGGTATGACTTCTAGTATTTAATTATCCACTTTTCGTCACATGAAATTAATAGTTATTTGATTAGTTGAATCAATATCAATAAATTATTTATTTTTCACCCCTGAGATACATGGATTTGGGCCCCAGTGAGCCCTTCTTTGATCTTATCCAACTTAACATGACCTTATTCATCATGATATGACCTTGTCCATGTTGATATGGTCATTTTCATCTTGATATGACCTTACTCATCATGATATGACCTTGTCCATGTTGATATGGTCATCTTCATCTTGATATGACCTTATTCATCTTGATTTAGCTTCTTTCAGTTTCATATGACCTCAATCCTTCGAGGTGAATTTGTCCATTTTAGAATAGTCATATCCACTTTACCCCAATCCATTTTACCCCTTCTCCATTTTATTCCCCTATCCATTTTATATATCTATCCATTTTATCCCCCTATCCATGTATGTAACCCTATCGCTCGTATTGTATTTAAGACCAGACTTCTGTTAAGGGGTTGCTTTTATGTTCTTGTGTTCCATGTACATGAATGTATAACTGTAACTTACGGGAGAAAATAATTGCAACAGTCAAATATATTTCAAACCATTTGATCAAATTTCTACACATATGGGATGAACTGTGAGGTATCAGACATACACAATGTACTCAAAAATATTAATTACACATAAATAATAAATCAGGCATACACAATGTACACATAAATATTAAGTACAGAAATGGATATAATTAGATGGAGATTTGAAGACTTGAAAATATTAAGGCCGAAAATCAATTGTAAAAAAATGCCATTGAAACTTAACGAGCAACTAGAAATACCTGAAAAGGACCGAGAAATGATGAATTCAATATAATTGCGTACAAAACTGAAGAACAATCATAAGCACTCGAAAGAAAGTAACTCCTGTTCAGTAATAAAACTCATCATGAGAGAGTGAGAAGTTGGAAAAATATAATACAAAAATATAATTCAAGAAATATAACTCAAGAAATCTAATACAATAAATATAACTCAAGAAACATAATTAAAGAGATGTAAATCAAAATATATAACTCAAGAAACATAATTAAGATTTCAAATTCAATAAATATAGCTCAAGAAACATAACTCAAGATATGTAACTGAATGAATGTAATTCAAGAAACATAACTCAAAATTTAAAACTCAATAAATATAGCTCAAGAAACATAACACAAGATTTCAAATTCAAGAAACATAAATCAAGATATATAATTCAAAGAATTTAATTCAAGAAGCATAATCAATATTCAAAAGTCAATACATACAACTCAGGAAACATAACTCAAGATTTAAAAGTCAATAAATATAACTCAAACCAATACTTCTGAACAAACACCCAAGATGAGGAAAGTTTAGCTGTATTTCTGAAAAGATGATTTGTTCTGAGACGGTGCTGGTAAATGAACGAAGCATGGCAAGACTATGTGAAAACAACTGGAATCGGAATTGTACTCTGCAGTAATGAAGGTAATCATGTCTTTGAAAGGTCATGCTGGACGATTACTTCTTGGAACTGGAAGCTGTTACAGGTTCCAGCCTCTGGAATTATGGAGACCGTGGAAATATTTTTATGGAAAAATAGTTGAGTGGAGAAATAGGTGAACTAAGAACTAGTTGAGTGGAGAAATAGGTGAACGGAGAAATAGTTGAATGGAAAAATAGGTGAACAGAAAAATAGTTGAGTGGAGAAGTAGATGAACGTAAAAATAGTTGAGTGGAGGAATAGTTGAGTGGAGAAATGGTTGAGTGGAGAAATAGTTAAATGAATTGAATAGGATCCTTATTTTGACAAAGACAATTAATTTGCAGATTCATGTTTTTCTAATTTTCAATCTTCGAATTAGGAGGACAAAATGCTTTAATTACAAGTAAGTGAAAATTTTTGGTAGATTTTGCGTGTAAAAATTTTCAGTACCGAATAGGCAATCAAATGTGGGTGCAATGGGTAATGTGAACGTAATGCGCGCGTAATGCGTAATGAAGGAGTAATGCGTATTGCGGTATAATGCGTAATGTGTATTGCGGCGCAATGCGTGCTTAATTAAGGCATTAGAAGCGAAGTCGAGTAGCAGTGCACATGCAAGAAAAAGAACACGTCCGCAGAAAGCAATTATTATTGCACGCATGCACTAACAGCGGGGCAATAATTTTGCACACGTGCAATTAACTTTTCTTCATGGGAAGTACACAAGTAAAACACTTTTAGGCAGTACACCGTGTATCTTCCAACTGAATCTTGCTGCTAGTTGTGTTACAACAGAAAATATGGAGAGGATGCTAACTTTCTTATATCCTGTTTGTATGAACACCTTGACCAAGTTATGTGATGCATCATAAGGGCGGTATATTTACATTTCTACCGCCATTATTGAAATTTTTCAGATAATAAGTGAAACAACCCAACTTGTGTCCATTCTGGAAAAACGACTATTCCAAGTATTTATTTATATTTTATTAGTGTATTTGATTAAATCTTAATTTAATTTTAACAACCTTTTAGCTACAGTCATGCAATTTTTCTTCATCTATAGGTTTCGTTGTGAGTTCTGTGCATCGTAAAATGTAGGCTCCGCCCAGCTGAAATTTCTTCACTACCCTCAATCGAAAGCACGCACATTCATGCATAAAGTAATGTCGTTTAATACTCAGTCAAATAATTAACATTAATGAATTTTGTTCAATCCAACAAAAGCTTCCTTATCGTAAAATTGAATATTTCAATATAATTTCCTGTCATCTTCTTAATATTGTATGTAGCTCTTCTTGACATCGCTATTTTTCGTTTCAAATCTTTAAAATCTATTCGTCTTCTAAACTGTATTAGTTATTTAATTCAGATCAATCGTATTTTCGTTTGGTGTTTCATCAAGCCATAGGAAACCCTTAACGGGGGGGGCTTGATTTTTTAAACGTTGTGATTTAAAAAAAAACACGCAAGTAACATTGTAATATTGACTAGTCGTCGTAGTCCAAAAACATTGACACTTGAACTACGTCTCATTCAACACCGGTGGTCAGTCAATGAATCACCTCGTTACATCTCCTTTCTTGTAAGCAACCAATCAGGGCTGTGCTCTTAAAATATTCTCTGCACTGCGATATTGCTACCCTCTGACTACCAGCCAATCAGGACTGCGCTTTCAAAATATTCTCTGAAGTATAGAACAGCTACCCTCTGACTACCAGCCAATCAGCGCCCGCGTCTTGAGCCACGTTCATCAGAGTCTTATTTCAATTAAGACAACGAGCACGACATCATGAAGAGGTAATTAGACTTAAGTTAGAATATTTTGAGCACCAAACAAGGGAGGGTGACTTTAAATCACCTTGTCGCGCGGATGTGCTTCACGACCTGCCAGGCAGTAATGAAAATTAAAAATTTAATTGGAAACAAGAAACGAAAATGTGCTCCACGCTCTATGAGTTTAACTGAACTTTTGCATCCATATTCCCCAGTAATTTTCCTAAATTTATTAAAATTAAACTACACTGTAAATGATTTTAATGAGTCATTGTTGATATATTTTATTTAATTTACTTATGAAATAATGTCTCTAAACAATAAATTGAAAACATTTAAAGTATTGATTTATGAGTTCAATAAATAGTTTGGTGATTACGATTATCGTTTGTATAGAGCGTAATTATTTAACTACGTTGAGCTAGAGTTGAATACATGTTGTGTGTTGAATAAAAAGTATATTACACAATAAAAAATTATCTTTTGCAGACTATACTTGTGTTGTATGTACAGCTGATACTCTGTATTTTATTCAGTTATGGAGTATTTTTTTGTTGCGTTATTTAATTCTGCACTGTTTGTGTTGTTATTGAACTCTGCACTGCTTGTGTTTGTTGTTGAACTCTGCACTGTTTGTGCTGTTATTGAACTCTGCACTGCTTGTGTTTGTTGTTGAATTCTGCACTGTTTGTGTAGTTGTTGAACTCTGCACTACTTGTGTTTGTCGTTGAATTCCACACTGTTTGGGTTTTTATTCAATTCTAAAATGATAATATATTTATTTATTTATTTAGTTATGCACTACGAGAGTTGCATTTTTCCATATTATCACTGGACTTTATATTCCTGTTCCACCTTTTCTACCTTTTTCCCCCGTTGCTGCGTCATCACTGCATGAAAGTCGCTGTTGCGATACATCGTCCACCCTCAAAACAAACTCAAAATAATCAAAAACACTTTGTTTGTTGGGAATAAACAAATAATAAACAACTAAAAACAAACAATACAATTCTCGTACTGGCCTCGTAAAAATTTTACACAAGTTAAACTGCGAGCTGCATCGTGAAGCCCCAATTCCTCGTGTGAGTGACGGTACAAGTCAACCAAAAATTTCGTCTTCACGGGAAGAACAACTAGTGATTGTTGTTCCTTACGGGAAGAACAACTAACTGTTGGTGTTCTTCACGTGAATAACAAACAACTTTTGGTGTTCTTCACGTGAGGAACAACTAACAAATGTTCTTCATGTGAAGAACAACTAGTTATTGTTGTTCATCACGGGAAGAACAACTAACTGTTGTTGTTCATTTGACAGAACTCTTCCATCACAATTTGAATTCATGGTCAGTAATTCAGAAGACAAGCATTTGACACCACGCTCGTCTGCTGAGTCATGTGATTTATGTTAGTACGACCGTACGCACGCTAGTACACCTTATACGTGCTGTAGCACACCTTATACGTGCTGTAGCACACCTTGTACGCACGCTAGCACACCTTATATGTGCTGTAGCACACTTTCTACGTGCTGTAGCACACCTTGTACGTGCTGTAGCACACCTTGTACGCACGCTAGCACACCTTGTACGTGCTGTAGCGCACCTTTTATGAGCTATAGCACACTTTGTACGTGCTGTAGCACACCTTTTATCAGCTATAGCACACTTTGTACGTGCTGTAGCACACCTTTTATCAGCTATAGCACACTTTGTACGTGCTGTAGCACACCTTGTACGTGCTGAATGAAGAGAAAACTAGGACTAGTTTTAGTGTTCAAAATCGGACACTTATTTTACTGCGTATGTCATTTCTATTTATTTACAAAATAATATTCATTTTAAGGCACTCATTTGCTTGACATTAAATGTTAATCATAAATTATAATCTCCTGTTACACATGTACGTACTGCAATGTACGTGTCATGCATGTACGTGTCACTCATGTACGTACCGCACATGTACGTGTTACGCATGTACGTGTCACACGTGTACGTGTCAAAATAAATAGTCACAAATCAGCATGAAGCTGCACGGTCGTGTATCTGACGCTATTTCAAATGCTTTAGTCGTAAATAAGAGTCGTAATGAACACTGGAGAGGATGTTCATTATGTAGTTGTACATGTGTGTGACCCACAATTATGTACTTACCTTCGTCTATGGATATAACTCAAAATTATATATGATCCGAGAGTTGCAATTTTGATTTAAGAATATCATTTTCATCATACCCACCACCGGAACTAAAATATTTTGTGAGTAACATAGTATTTCTATAAATACATACACGTATACAGCAAGTATACGTACTTCTCACGTACCTTAAGTGTGCACGTTGTGGACAGGCACGTTGAAGTGGAGACAGTTACATTGCTACTGTCACACACAGACAGAGAATAGACCGGAAGGAAGTACATGGAAACAGACACCGTCTATTGAAACTTGTCCTGTTTCCATTATTCCTGTTCATAATGCTGCCTTTACCATCCTTTTGAGCGAGGCAAGCTCTGCAGCCTCCCTGTGTGTTGTGTGGTGTTCTGTGTGTTGTGTGGTGTTCTGTGTGGTGTGTGGTGTTCTGTGTTGCTGTGTGGTGTTCTGTGTGTTGTGTGGTGTTCTGTGTGTTGTGTGGTATTCTGTGCTGTTGTATGGTGTTCTGTGCGTTGTGTGGTGTTCTGTGTTGCTGTATGAGATTAGTTTACTCACAGTTTGTGTCTTAACATCTGTATCTTGATAGCCATGTTTTTATTCTAACATAAGTTAGATACCATGTATCTTAACATCGGTATCTTTATTCTAACATAAGTTATATATCATATATCTTAACATCGGGATCTTTATTCTAACATAAGTTAGATGTCATGTATCTTAACATCGGTATCTTTAGTCTAACTGTTAGAATAAAGATACCAATATTAAGGTATCTCTAACTTGTGTTCCACTAAAGATACCGATATTAAAATACACGACATCTAACTTATGTTAAACTCTAACATAAGTTAGATGTCGTGTATCCTAACATCGGTATCTTTAATTTATAATAGGGTGGATATTTTACAGTGTACGATAATTGTACGTTGTACAACGCTGCCCACATTCCATGTGACGTATATAACAACTGCAGCGACACATGTTCAACTCTTTTGTATAATTCATGATTTGTGATGTGGATTTTAGTGTATACTACACACATAGTTATTATTTTGTGTAAATTATGGGGTGTACTACACACACAAGCGTACGTTTATGGTAATTATGCTGTGTACCATGAACATAGTTATTACCTTGTGGAAATTAACGGATGTACTACAAACATAGTTATTATTTTATGGAAATTATGGTGAGTACTATACACACAGGCGTACTTTTATGGAAATTGTGGTACGTACTACACACGCAGGCACAAGTTTATGGAAATTATGGTATGTACTACACACGTAGGCATAAGTTTATGGAAATTATGGTGTGTACTATACACATAGGCATAAGTTTATGGAAATTATGGTGTTATCACGCAAAAATTACAACTGGGGAGACTTCAGAAGCAGGCAGCAGGGAATTCACATTTTCAATTGAGTTATAGAAAGGAGGAAAAAATGTGTAAATGAGGAATTAATGAGGTGCTGTACATGAGGCAATTAAGAAATATTAATGACCTGCAACATTGTATGTAGGACATGTTGCACTATGGAAGCAACATAACATGCAGGATGTGTTGCACTATGGAAACAACATAACATGCAGAATGTGTTGCACTATGGAAGCAACATAACATGCAGGATGTGCTGCACCATGGAAGCAACATAACATGCAGGATATGTTGCACTATGGAAGCAACATAACATGCAGGATATGTTGCACAGTGGAAGCAACATAACATGCAGGACATGTTGCACCATGGAAGCAACATAACATGCAGGATATGTTGCACTGTGGAAGCAACATAACATACAGGACATGTTGCACTATGGAAGCAACATAACATGCAGGACATGTTGCACCATGGAAGCAACATAACATGCAGGACATGTTGCACTATGTAGGACCACACTCAACATTCGAGATGCTGTACTGGAAATCACAGTTTCCTCCAGCAGTCAACGGAAGGGAAACCGCAAAGTGACACTAAACGCGCGTTAATGGGCCAACACGGAGGTGTTCGCAACACGCAGCGGAACACGGGACACTTAACTGAGCCAGTGCCGGAACAGCTACGTCATTTTCATCACCTCTTAAATGAACGGCCTATGAGATTTTATTGTTAATTGTGGTGACTTAAGATATAATGTTTGTTATCCAGTTTCTTTTAATTAATGTTTATGTTGGTGACTTAACCCTTTCGGCCCCGACGGCATCTCTGGTAGCCGCAGTCCTTATCTTACGTATATAGGAATTATCGTGCATCAAAAGCCTGATGGCTACTGGAGATGCCACCATGATAATGTATTATTTAAATCCTGTATGAGATAAAACCACCCATTTCCTATTTGCTAGTATCCCAAATAATTGATCAAAACCGGTGTTTTCGAAAAACACCGACTATTTGAATTATGGGACCGAAAGGGTTAAGATATAGTGTTTGTTATCCAGGTTGTTTTCATGTTAATGTTGGTGATTTCAGCCTCAATGTTTGTTATCCAGGTTGTGTTTTGTTAATTGTGGTAAATTCAGCCATACTGTTAGTTCTCCAGGTTGTTTTCTTATAATTGTTTGTGATTTCAGCCATAATGTCAGTTATTCAATTTTTTATGTTAATGTTGGTGATTTCAGCCATAATGTTAGTTGTCCAGGTTATTTTCTAATTGCTTGTGTTTTTTTCTTGATGATGGTGGTGAGTTCACCTGTAATGTAAAATATCTGAATTAGTTTCTTACTAAATTCAATGTAATTACATCATGTAATAACTGTAATTACATCATGTATACATTAATAACTGTAATAATTATAACTCAGATTACCAAAACATCTAATGTATAAGACAACGAGACAGTTCCCGTGGAAATTTCACGATTTAGATTTGACTAATTTGAAATTATTATAAAGATAAATGCATTTAACTTTTACGACAAATTATTGTGTTTTGATTAAATACTTCTCATTGAGATATACATCATATTCATTCTGCATCTTATCTACCGATAACATAACCCAGATAGTACCCGTTAAAATTCCCTGATTTAAGTGTCAAAATTAGGGATCTATGAAATAAATACATTTTTTAGTTTTACCCGTAGTACCATCAGAATCTGAATATTTTTCATCAATGTATACAGTATACAGAACTTCCATTCTGTATCTCATCTACCAATAACATGGTCGTGTAAGAGAAGAAAACTAATAACGGAAAAATTCAGTATTTTATAGTGATTGGGCGCCTTTGGTATCCACGATACAATGTTTATACTAAATGCATACCTCTTCTGATTTCATTTCAATAATTTTTCTTCAGTAATAGATAGGAAGTAATGAGACAAACACACACAGATAGAGAAAAAGAGATGAAGGTACACTGTCTAATATTTTAAGAGACTAGACAGTTCCTGTGAAAATTCCACGATCTGGATTCAAATAATTTGAAATTATTATAGAGATGAATGCATTAAACATTTACAACGAATTATTGTGTTTGAAATGAATGCTCTATATTAATTTCATTCAGAACTACCTTTTTGCGTGTCATCTACTGGTAAGATGGCCCAAATAGTACCCGTTGATATTCCTTGTTTTAAAAGTGATAAAATTAGAGATCTACGAAATAAAATACATTTTTCAGTTTACCCGTGAATATTTTTCATGAGTATTTACCGAACTTCCATTCTGAATCTTATCTACCGATAACATGGCCGCATAATAAATAAAGCTAATAACAGGAAAAATTGAGCATTTTAAAGTGATGTAGCGCCTTTGGTATCCACAACACAATGCTTGTAATACATGCATGCCCGTTCTGATTTCAGGTCAATAATTTTTCTTCTGTAATAAGTAGGGAGTAATGGGACGGACACACACAGATACAGAGAGAGAGAGAGAAAGAGAGAGAGAGAGAGAGAGGGAGAGTGAGAGAGAGAGAGAGAGAGTTAGAGACAGAGAGAGAAATGGAGATACATTGTCTATTATAGAATAGAATAGAATAGAATAGACTGAGGCTATAGGAACGAACCTTCTAGCTCATTCTTGGGTCGGATAATTACTTCGATAATTATTCTGTTGTTTACCCAAGCCCCATGCCGTATTTCTAGCCGCGTCAACCATGTCGGCAGCGGGATTCGAACCCGGGTCTTTCCGCTCGCAAGCAGATTCGCTCACCAGTCGACCAAGCTGGTGACTAGCTTGGGATATACGTAGACTAGCAGACCCAGACGTGAAAATTCATGTATTTTTTACTGAATTAATTTCCCAGTGGATGCGGGCTTTGCGGAGGAGTTTCCACATTGATGGATGTGCTTTTGGTATCCACAATACAATGCTTACAATACATGTATACCCTACCGAATTTTTTCCTATCTAAATCCTTGAGAGCGTCACACAGAGAGACGGACCAAGCGAGCAACAAACTGTGTATTATTATATAGTGGAATTAATATCATTATTGTTTAATATTATTATTATTATTATTATCAGCGTGACAGCTCAACTCTCAGCCCTGCACCAACACACACCACCTCCCCCTCGTGTCACACACGCGCACGCGCGTCAAGAGCTTCTTCACAAAGAATACAAATTAATCCTAGATTATTAGAGCAATTTTGAGGGCGTTTTTGGGATGAATCCCACTGAGCTGGATTATCCGGACACTGTCACTGTATCCTGCAGAACCACGGAGGTCTAATGGGTGGATCATCCATTAAAATCCAGGATAAAGTTCTCGGTATTACCATTGGAGGTGGCGTCCATTCCAAGACCATGGGAACTGATACTGAATGTGGATCTGAAGGCTTCATAACTGAGTACTGATGAGTACAGACAAGCCTCTGATCTCAGTGAATATTTGAGATGGGTAAGCCTTATCACTATATGGTCATTGACAGACAGAAACACGCCCTTGTTTGTTTCTTCCATTTCTCCTGTTCACGAGCAGCTATTTGTAGCGTATTTGTATACCGGATACGTGGGTTAAAAAATGATATGATGGAAGTGATGTGAAAAACAACGTTTATTCTAACTAAATCAGGAGCGAACAATTAATAAAAGGGGAAAGAACAAAACATTTTTGATGGAAGTGAAGAGTGGTTTGCAGAGTGTGATGTGTATTGTACTGTGGTCATTTAATATAGTCCCTGATTGTGAAATTGTGTTGAGAACTGGATGCCTGAATACATTCTATTTCAGCACAACTAGTTACCAGTGTCAGCTAGGGACTGGTGTCAACTAGTGGTTAGTGTCAACTAGTGACTGGTGCCAACTAATGGTTAGTGTCAACTAGTGACTGGTGTCAACTAGTGGTTAGTGTGAACTAGTGACTGGTGTCAACTAGCGACTGGTGTCAACTAGTGGTTAGTGTCAACTAGTGACTGGTGTCAACTAGTGACTGGTGTCAACTAGTGGTTAGTGTCAACTAGTGACTGGTGTCAACTAGTGGGTAGTGTCAACTAGTAACAAGGGATCAACATGATCCAATGCTCCAGCAAGAAGGTAACTAAGGGTATCTTACACAACAAAACTTCCCTCGAATTAAGCCTATTTTCCGTACGCCTAAATCCTCTAGTGTTCTCAGTAGTCAGTGCACCTGTGAAACTACCATCTTACCTCCTCAAACTTGTAACACAAATTCAAATTTTTTCCCGAATTGAGGGAAATCCTTGTACATTTAAATCAAGTTTAGTACATCTACATATATATTAGACACTGCATCTCCATCTCTCTCTCTCTCTCTCTCTCTCTTTATCTGTGTATGTCCGTCCCATTACTTCCTATCTATTACTGAATAGAAATCGTTCAACTGAAATCAGAACGGGTCTGCATGTATTACAAGCATTGTATTGTGGAGACCAGAGGCGCCGGATGTTATTAGCAAATGGACGTTAGCTTTTTTTGTTATTAGCTTTCTTCTCCTACACGGCCATGTTCTCGGTAGATAAGATACAGAATTGAAGTTCTGTATATGTTTATGAAAAGAATTCAGATTCTGATGGTACCTCGGGTGAAACTGAAAAATGCCTTTTATTTCATAGATCCTTAATTTTGTCACTTTCAAACTAAGGAATTTTAACGGCTACTATCTGGGATATGTTATCGGTAGATGACGTGCAAAATGAAAGTTCTGTAAATATGAAGGAAAAATACTCATTTAAAACACAATAATTCTTCGTAAATCTTTAATACATGTAGCTTTAAAATAATTTCAAGTTAGTCAAATCTAAATCGTGGAATTGCCACCGGAACTGTCTAGTTGTATTATATTTGACAGGTACCCGTCATCAGCTCCGGTAAAAATACAGAAAAATAAAGTAATTTTTGACTGGAGTATGAAAAAAATCTTCTCATAAAATTTTCAGAACGCAGGAAACAAATAGTCTTGTTGGACTGCTACTCTAGAAAATTAAATTAAATTTTTGCGTAAATAAATATTGTCCGAAATTTTGTCCCATATAAAATAAAAGTTAAAATTAACCAGCCCCCTCATGAAAATATTCATTCCACCGGCTGCATAAATGCAAAAATATGCTATGATTTTTTTTTATGGAACAGACATCGCCCGTACAGAGCATTGCGATGTATACACAAAACAGTCAAGGTTCTAAAAACTTGCTTCCAAAAAATAATTTTGTTTAAGTCCGGTGCATTTCTGAAATTAAATACAAAAAATATCTAAAGTATTTATTTCGGTTTCATCTTTTAGTAAATATTCGCTTTCTCTTCAGAACCAAAGGGAGAAAATAGAGAAACATGCAACACGAATGAGGTCAGTGACCGTGCGACTAGAAGTTTCATTAAAATACGAGTGTATTCAAAAAGTACTTAATTCTACTACTGTGATGTCAAAACACATAAGTAAACAAGTCTAATTGGTCAGCTTCAGGACACAACTGGTAGTATTTTGAGTATCTAGAATACAAGCTCATTGATGTAAATACTTAAATTCACGCTCACATTCAATTCTTAGGTCAAATATGGTTTGCAGATAAATATTACTTTTTCATAATCTTCAAAACGTACGGCAAGAAAAGCCTGAAACCATTTTCCTTGCAATAAAGTTCAATTTAACTTCCACGTCGAATTAATATCCAGTTCCTTATACCAACGTAAATAATTGTTGAATACATCGTAACTTGCGAAACACAACGCTAATCCGAAGAAACAGTCAGACTGCCCATTAGAGTCCACTGCAGATGAGAGCAAATGATATCTGCATTATATTTCAGTAAAATTGCAATCTACAACACAGCCATTAAGAAAGCTTTCTCATTTCCGTAGAGACAACCAAGAAAAACTGCATCAAAATGTCCCGGCGAATAATTCCCTGACATAGAGGAGACAATTGTGTAATTACTGCTTTATTGCCATACAGCCAGATGAGCTGATACAACAGTTGTAGTTACCCTAATCAAGGCCAGTAAGCTTATCTCCTTATCGGTCAAAATTATGGCCGGATTAGGAGATAAGGTGCCCCTTTACAGATGTCGAGGGACAGACAAAAACTGCTGTAATTCTCTTCGTTTTGGCTTCACAAGCCCCTTATTTAAGGTTGTAAGTAGTAGAAATAGTAACAAAGTTTTTTGAGGTCATAAACTTTGAGGATTTTAATACTTGGGTTGTTAGATTGAATAATGGTTCAGCCATGTCGTGTATGCATATCTTAGAAACCTGGTTGCCTCCTAGTATTATAGAACTCCTAAGTTTATTAACGCGGATCTCGGTGCATTTTTGAAAATTATGCAGAAATTTACGTTAAACGATTGGAATTTGAAAGCAAAGTTAATATTTTTATGGATGTGCAATGAAATTAAATTTAGCCTTCGTATGATGATTTTATAGGAAATAGATAAAACACATCTTACAAAATATTTCACTGTAAGGATCATTGCATTATAGTTAAGTATTTCGCGTACCCATTCGATGAGAATCAAATGTTTGTTGGGTTATTAAACAGTTCAAATTTTATCCTCGCAACATTTTGGTGGAATGAAAGGAATCATCTCACTAATGGCAGAGCATAAAAATTGTCAAAAATATTCATGTAGTGATATGATTAGCATTGTTGTTATTATTGCCTTTATTATTATTAGTTGATATTTTCATTATTATTTAAGCACAGCACTCTACTTGGCTAAATAAAATTTCCCCCTTGTACTCTTTCACGCACAGGAACGTCAAAATTGATGCATTCCCACGTATTTAAAGTCAAGTTCATGCAACAGAGTGTTGCTCACTTAAACGAGCTTACGCTGTTTAATTAATAATAACATGATCAATATTCTTTAATAGATATTCAATATAATATCAGTAAGCGTCTGATTGTTTATTAACATGTATGATTCTTAATTATTGATTGTTAATTAATATTTTATGTTTAAAAAAAAAATAATTTATCGTGTTACTTATTTCTTCGAGTACAATTAACACGGAAGCAACAAATGTACTGCCCACGGATACATACTGCGCACACAATGAATTACATTGGATATTTCTATTGTTTTGAAAATTTACATTATATTTGCTGTCTTCAATGTTTGATAACACCCTTTTTGATTTTGTGCGCTGCTCATTTTCCGCGTTTCTATAATTCCTTGATTTTCTCACCAAAATTTCTATAATTTAGGCTCAAAATTTACATTTTTTTATCACCTGTGAGGTCTGCCCTCCTCAGTTCCAGCTGCAGATCAATGACAGGCTTTTCAACGGGCTGTAGAAGCCCGACATTTTGTCTGAAAGCCTACGACAAAGAGGCTTGTAAATCTAGAGCACGTAGCCATTATTGCACTAAATTACGATTAGGCTTCAGTAACTAACGAACAACATCTCTCACGACCATGTCCTGAGTCTCAACTCGAGTACAGAACGTATAGGGACTTCTTTTGGACTTGGAAGCAGAAGGCTTTCCTCGATATCCAAATTACAAGCTCATTCTAGCAAATAATGACACTTGCAACATAAACTTGGTCAATACGTTCGATCATTGCAACCTGTAGCTGCCGTCTGTCATGAACAAAATGCCCTATATTAGGTCTTTCTCAGCACTTTATATCATTGGTTGCGTCATTATGCTTCTAATGCCGCTGGGCCTCCATCAACAGTAAGCCTGACCATCTGACGTGTGTCTCACTGTACTCATTGTAATGTGCTCTAAATGTGCTCTGCATTTGTGCCTAGTACCAGGCTTCATAATTGTGCCCCAATCACTATAAATGTGCTCTGTATTTGTGCTTAGTGCCAGGCTTCATAATTGTGCCTCAATTACTATCAATGTGTTTTGAATTTGTGCTTAGTGCCAAGTTCGACAAATGCTCCCCAATCAAAGATGCATATGTTTTAAAAGGTATGTAGAAATTGGCAAGTAGAATTCAATAAGTTGAAATAAAAGCACAGAAACAACCATGCAATTTAAATAGCGATGAAAAATTCATTTTTGAGGAACAAATTCCTGCAATTTTCAATTGTAAATTAATTTACAGTTTTTTTAATTCTAATAGTATATATTTCCTAGTTTCGAATACCCAATATTTTCATGTAAGATTTTCATTATATTTTAATACCTAATTTTTCTATTTGAGCAAAAAAGTTTTTACAGTTTCCTTTGATTATTATTAACTCTGTTCCTAAATTTTCAAGTTAATTTTTTTCTTTTGTGATGTCAACGTAATTTGTTTTCATTCATTATAATTTGCATTCTTTTCTTCAATTACATTTTTTATCATTTTAATATTATACGCGTATGTTAAATTTTAATGGACTATTTGAATTATTAGAGATTAATTTTGATACTCGAAATATATTTAAAATTTTTCGTCCATAATATTTTTGCCTGTTATTTTTTCATTTTTCATTGCTTGTTTTTAATACTCCAGTAGTAGTTACAACGATTTGATAATAATTGTATGTCAAATATTTTTCAAAACAATTTCTATTCTCCAAAATCTTTTTGATTCATTTTTTAGTACTTAATTTAGAATTCCCATTAATCATTCAAAAACTATTGGTCCGTTTTTAAGAATCAGTATTTAATCATTTTCAAATAAATGTTCAAAATTTTAAGCTTCCTTCCCTTGTAATTCATTTTTACTAAATTTTCCTTTAATAATAAAATTCTACTTATTTCAGTTAACAAATTGTTTAGATTATCATTAATTTTCGATATTTATAACTACAAAATTAGTTTTATAATAAAAGTATGATTCTACCTACTTTGCCTTTAAGTGACGTGCTTTCATTTCTGAATCAAGTTTGAATGAAATACTCATGTTTAGCTGATATAAAATTAATGTTTCTTTAATTATTAGTTCTAATTCTTCAAATGCTTATTTTTGATTGCACAGCATATATTATCCGATTTATTATTGTACAAACATAAATTTTCAATTTTTTCTTATAAACCTGTCGTTTTCAATTTTGTATCTAAATTTCCAATGTCCAACTTTTAAAGATCGACAATTGACATACTATCTTGAATGTCCATCGTTCAGTATAAGATACATACTTTTCGCTTTTTAAGTTAAAATTTCAAATCATAAGATGTAAATTTTCCATATACAACTTTTTATTTTAACTTGTAATTGTGTAAAGTTTAAATAGTTTTTCAAAATCCTAAGTTTTAATTTTCGACTTCTGTTTTTATCAGTTTGCATTTATGATGAATTTGAAGTTTCTGAATAACTTTTTAGTTCGTTTTAACATTAACTTCCATTTTGGTTAATTTATCTCGTGTTGAACCATTATGCTGATCCAACACATCGAAATCAAAAAAATAATTAAACATTATCCATTTTGGTTCTCTTCACAAAAATTAACTCTTACTTAATTGAAAAACCATTTACATTTGAGATTTAAGTTCACTACAAATTTTTAAACAAGTATCATGACGATCCACAAGTGCGTATATATACAGAAAAATATTACGAACAATTCTTCCTTGAACTTATGGGCTTTATTTACGGAAAAATATTACGAACAATTCTTCCTTGAACTCATGGGCTTTGGAAAGGCCGTGCAAAAATATCACTGGATTTATTACGCCGTCTGTGTTAATTGCCAAAAAAATATTTTTCACAATGAAAATAAACGCATCAACGATCCTCATGTTAGTCAACATTCATGTAAAAACGATTCTAAAAACATCAATGAATTGTCATTCATCAATTTTCTCATTCATTCATTTTGTACCATTGATTTCAAATTGATTACTATTGTAAAATTTATGTGATGTTTTAAAATATTTATCCATGTATGACGGGTATGAGCAAAAAATGTCACTTCAAATAAATAAAGAACTGATGGAATGCAATTTACTTGAAATGTGCAATCAAACAAATTACGCTTGCAAATTAGTATTTCCCGCTGAAAATAATTAACTTGCATAATAATAATGATCGTATTACGAAATTATTGCGTCATTATATGCAAGAAAATAGAAGTAAGCAGTAAAATTTAATTTGATGTCTAATAATGTAGCCGTCCAAGGTCTTTATACAGTGAAGGATAAAATCAATCACAGCAAACTTCAGAAGCTGAAGATAATACAAAGATTTAACAGCTGGTTACGGATATTCCTTTAATTTTGCCCTCAATTTCTTTTTTTTGAAAACCAGTTAATTGTACTTTTAAAAAGTTCACATTGAAAATCTCAAAAATTCAATCAACCTCGTGTACAAGTTAGTGAAATTTTGCATAATTTTCTTTTGTTTTTAATTTTCTTGATGCAGTTTTATTTCCCTGGAAATTCATATCCATTCACTGGAAATTCTGCCAGAGACAGCAAGCTCAAGCAGCTTCGGAATCCCTACACTGTTGGAACATCCAAACCCTGGACTTCTTCGGCGGCCATAATGACGTCCCGGCCGCTATTTATGAGAGCTCTGTCTTATATTTATAGAGTATTTATTTGCTATTTGGGGGTATTTATTGGTGGCATCGCAGGAGTATTTTGGTGGTATTTACAGCGCTTTATTGGCAGCGGCGAGCGAATTAACTTCTGTAATTGAGGAGCAGCAGTGGCGATGGGGCATCTCGGAGCGGTGTCATTGCGGCCATCCAAGTTTCTAAAGTGGGGGATTGAGGTGGGGGGAGATTTTATGGGAGTTAGTAATTTTTGTGGGTGAAATCATCTCAAGGTAAGATCTTCAGGGGGATGGAGATGTATACTAGAGATTGGACATTCTGGAAGGTTTCTGGAGGAACACCTGATTTGAATATTTTGGGGAGTGTACAATCTTTTTTGGGGTAAAATTCCTCATCAATGAAATTATGATGATTAAACTAACTGAAGAAAAGATTTTCTATGGGAGAAAATCCCAAGAGTATCACTCCTTGGGGAAATTCTCTGGAAATTATTATAGCAAATGTTCTCATTAATATCTAAATTCGCATCCACGAATATTTACATCTATTTTTAGATCCGTGTTAGCATTGAATGCAAATGTCAGGCGATGGTCTTAAATGATGCATTATTATAATAAAAAGGTCATATTTCCTTTCATTTCGTAGATAATTGGAAACCAATCAACTAAACTTAATGATGTGTTTAACAAAGACTCATTGTAGTGCTTGTATGATGCATAGGATAAAATTGAGAACTGATATGTGCTTGTAGGTACAAGGGACAGACTGGGCACCACACGAGTGAAAATGTAATACGATACTGAAGACCTTTGCCAAACAGATATTTTCACATAAATTAACACAATGAATGACAAATATAAAATAATGGAACACATACAGATGTCAGAAGATCATCTCCTTTAGTGGCGTACGAAGGCTCATTTGTATTCTTCTTTTTGCGACACTTGCTACACTTTCTACACTTGCTACACTTGCTACACTTGCTACACTTGCTACACTTTCTACACTTGCTACATTTGCTATACTTTCTACACTTGCTACACTTGCCACACTTGCTACACTTGCTACACTTGCTACACTAGCTACACTTTCTACACTTTCTACACTTGCTACACTTACTACACTTGCTACACTTGTTACACTTTCTACGCTTGCTACACTTGCTACACTTGCTACACTTGCTACACTTTCTACACTTGCTACACTTGCTACACTTGCTACACTTGCTGCACTTGCTAGGACATACTTAGCCTGTCCCTCCAGCAGTGTAGCCAGCGAGCGTCTATTTAGTGGAGCTGGCATCATTTATGATAATAAAAGATTCAGGTTAGCTCCTGAGCAAGCACAGAAGATTTTGTTTTTAAAGGAAAACTTGCCAATGATAAGCTTAAATTAAATGATTATTATCAATGATTAAATGATTGATAAGTATCAATTAAATGATTGATAAGTACGTAGCAGCCTTTACAGAATGGATGGGGGCTGGAGAACAGGGTTGGTGAGGTACATTTGAATTGAGTCTTCGCCCTGCATCCTGGTAACAAAGATGATGGAGTACCTCAATACTATTACTTTTTAATTCAAGCTATTTTTTGTGATAATTTTTCATTGAATGATTTTATTTATGAGCTCACTAAATTACTAAACTACTTCAATCATTGGTTGCATCCATTGGAAAAATTCTTCTTTTCGATATTATAACTATTTTCATTTCTTATCTGTGGCTGAAACTCGTTTTTCAAAATTCAATATAAAAAAGACAGGACATCCGCATCCGCGGATATTGAAATTCAAAATCTGCATCCGCATCTATGGATGTTGAAAAATCCACATTCGGTACACCTGTGCACAGTACACTGTGCATATATAGTGCACAGTGTATGTAGTGTACGCTTGGAGTATGTGTAGTACGTACACACTATGGTAGCAATTATTAATAGACTGAAAATGAATGCTTGATGAACTACAAGGAATTTATTAATACATTGAGAAAATAGTTTGTGAAATAAGAATTAATAACTCTTCATTACCAGCCACAAAATAACAAAATTCTTCACGAAGAAGAGGAAGTGAAGAAAAAGATGGCGGACATCCCCAATTCCTGTTCCGTGTTTTGAGGTCATTTGTCTCAGTCTACAATTATGCACGCAATGGAGGTGCAGTATATATGAGTGAACATGCAGGCCCTGCATTGCCATATGATCCAACATGATTGCTCTCACGTACAACACGCCATATGACAGACACATGATCCAACATTGCTGATTTTGTATGCAACATGCCACATGACAGGCAAAGCCACATGAGACAACATGACTGCTTTTGCATGCAACATGCCACATGACGCATACATCCACATGAACCAACATAACTACCACATCCCACACGAGTTAAGGGAAGAAGGTTAGTAGTATTCAGAGAAACAAGAGGTTTTTAAATACACAAGCGTTTTGACATTCGCAAGCACTCGTCAGACTAGCCTCAGTTCTGAGAATTCCTAGAGTTGTTGCAACATTCTTTTTCGGGGAGGGGGTTGTTAGGGGGGAATTGTAGGAGGAGGGCAAGTATGTTTGGGGGACAAGGCTCCAAGTGCTTGTCTCAACCACACGTGTGTGTTTGACTGCAGCCAACAGCTCGGAAAACTTGGCCCGCAAATTAAAGCTTTGACGAAATTCTCTAAAAGAACTGTGAGAACTACAAGGACAGCCTTCTGCAGCTGCAGGTGCTGCAGTTGTAGGTGCTGCAGCTGTAGGTGCTGCAGCTGGTGATGGTGCGTACCACAGCTGTAAGTGCTCTACACTGCCCCACTGTCCTCCCCCTTTTTTACGCTGCGTGTTTTATATGCATTCCGCCATTGCTTCAAAGAACTTCTTCTGTCAGCCTTCCCGGCACGCTGTGTACCCGACTTTTATATGCCTTCCCGGCACACTGTGTACCCGACTTTTATATGCCTTCCCGGCACACTGTGTACCCGACTTCTGTATTCGTTCATCCTTGAGCCATCTGGACATCCCCTGCAGGCACACGACTGTACAAAACAAGGCAAAAATTCCTCACTGGGCCACACAGACAAAAACACAAAACTCTCGAAACAACTCAACGACTCTAAAAAAATGAACAGCTCTTGACAGACTGTTGTCACAGCCACAAGAACTTGCAGAGCTGCTGAACTGAACGGCAAGTCGCGGCGTTTTCTGCATGGTGTGTCATTATAGAATTATTAGTGGGGTTGTTATGATCATTAGGGGGGGTAGAACCCGTGTTGCACCCCCACCCCCCAACGTCACCCCACCCCTCGCTTCGGGGGGAGGAAAATAGATGGAAATAAGAAGCTGATGTTGCAGTGAGAACACTAGTCAGGTAACAACAAAGCTCGAGATGTGGGAAATTAAAGGAAAAAGGAAGTAAGTGTCCAGATAGAGCAGCAAGGACGACTTCAAAGCAAAAAATCTAATAAAAATAAGTAGTTGCTGCTTAGATGAAATCTTCACAATAGTAAAAGTTTGAATGACAGAAAAATAAAGCAAGGAGTAAAATTATTTGGCAGAAGTTCATGAAAGTTTTTATAGCTGTAAATAAAATGCAAAATGGTTATGAATTTTATTTGTTTGGTTCGCTCATATTCTGGTTTATTTTTTATTCATATACCCATTAATTAATTTGTTGCATTCTTTATTTATATTGATATACTAGTAGACCCACACCTGAAAAAATTCATGTGTTTTTTCCTGAATTTTTTCGTTTGATTTGCCAGTGGACGCGGGCTTTGCGAAGGAGTTTCCACATTGAAGGATGTGCCTTTGGTATCCACAATACAATCCTTACAATACATGTATACCCTACCAAATTTCCTCCTATCTAAATCCTTAAGAGCGTCACAGAGAGACGGACCAAGCAAGCAAGCAACAAACTTTGTATTATTCTATAGTGGAATTTGTTCATTCATTTAAATACTTGTTTATTCATTTGCCTCTTACTCGTCTCTCTCATACCTACACGTGTCTCATTCCTGTGCGTGTCTCATACCTGCACGTGCTTCATACATGCACGTGCTTCATCCCTGCACGTGTCTCATACCTGCACGTGTCTCATATCTGCACGTGTCTCATACATGCACGTGCTTCATCCCTGNGTGTCTCATACCTGCACGTGTCTTAGCCTGCACATGTCTCATCCCTGCACGTGTCTCATACCTGCACGTGTCTTAACCTGCACGTGTCTCATACCTGCTCGTGTCTCATCCCTGCACGTGTCTCATCCCTGCACGTGTCTCATACATGCACGTGTCTTATACCTGCACGTGTTGCACGTGCTCCAACACGAACCATCATAAAGCATCCTGGCCACTCAAACTGCTTTCATCTGAGATTTGAAAATCCATTTATCAACGCGATCAATAAATTTTAACAGTCCACTAATGAGCCAGTAAATTACCTAACTCGGTATCTAATTAAACGCACGACGCTAACTACTCTATTATTAAACATTCTTCCGGAATATTTATGTTAGGAATAAATTGAAGCGAAATCCGGTTTTATGTTTGGCGTATTTAGCATATTACTTAAAAGTATGTATACATGTATATCTATATTTATATATGTATATGTATATACATATACATACATGCAGGTAGCAACGAAATTTTTGTTCACCCACTAATGTTCAGAAATTTAAGATAATTACACCAAGATACTGAACATAAATCTCATATTTTGGGTGCAAAATTTTAGGCTCAGCAGGAGGTTTGAATTTCAGCACGACAATGCCCCCACTCACACGCCTAAATATATCACTCCATGGCTCCGGAAAATAAAATATCCGTTTTTTCAAGGTCTTTGATATGTAATTTACGTAAAATCCTCGTATGGCAATAATTGAAAGTTCGAATACATCGTCAGGCTCCAAAAACTTGAAGAATTAGAATGTGTAGCCATTGAAGAATGAAATAATATCCCAACACTAACATGTCCCAAAATTTGATTGAAAGTATAACAACCTTTTGAGGAAAGTTATCAAGATCAAAAGTCATGCTATTGACTATTAATATTGATATTATGTCCTAACGGTACGAACATTGCTGACAATTTATTTGTTGCTTCTTATCCTTCTTGAATTTGTAGAAGTAAATTTGTTTTCCTGAAATATTACTTTAAATTCCTTTTCATATGGAAAATATAAAAATTTAGAATCCTATGAGTATTAAATTCTATGAAATGACTAAAAGTATTGAACATTGGTAGGGGTACGAATTATTTCGTCGTTAAGCATGTACACAGATACATGTATATAAACTCATATATATATATATATATATATATATATATATATATATATATATATATATATATATATATATATATATATATATATTCATATATATGTGTACTAAACATATTTGGTAAAACATTTGACCATGCTTGGTATTGTTCAAACTTTTATTTATTTATTAAAGTTTTATGAAACGGATTTTCCATCCGGCCCCTAAATGAGTTATTAATTGTCCTATTGACTTAATTTAGTTCAGTCGACCGGTTTAGTCAGAACCAAAAAAACTAAAGACCTCTCTTTGTTGAAACTAGTTTGTAATTAGAAGTATCCTGCTAAGTTTGAATTTCGTTTGAGATGGAAAATGCTTGTTGCTCCAACTAGAAAGAGTGATATAACCCATGACCGAAAAATGCTTCATATTACAATAATTTTGGTTGATTTAGCGAATGATAATTTATACTGTTTTAATTTTAATTTTGCCCATTTTAATACGAACAGCACTTCAACGCAACGTTTTGTCGTGATATTTTAAATTAAGTTCTTTGTTTGCAATTATTGGAGTTGGTAGTTGTCTGGTTAGTTTGTGATGTACTGTTGTGTGTTCTGTTTTTCGCTTGTTGTTGTAAGACAGTCTGAAAATGCAAAGAGCCACATATATATATATATATATATATATATATATATATATATATATATATATATATATGTATATTAATAAAACAATTTTTCCTCTTCCTTGAAGATTAACTTTTAGCAAAACTTTTTTCAGACAAACTTCAGGAAAAAAGATTGTGTTCATGCAAGACAACGCTCCGTCACACGCAACAAATACAATATTTGGCCTCATTGGGCTTAAATAGCCGCTCTTTGATGGTATGACCCACCTCTGCGTCGTATTTGATTCCATTTAAAAATTTGTGGACAGTTATAACACAAATATTATACTGATGAACGGCAATTTACCTCGAAGTCTGTTCCAGCTGCCACCACCAAAATGTTAACAAATTTGCGAAACGATTCCGACTTTTATGTCATCAAACGTGCGAAAAAGGTACATTAATCAGTAACCCTCACGTATTATATAACAAATGTGCTATTTTCTAATAGTAACTTACGTTTGAATAAATATCTGTCGTTTTAATTAATTTTTTGACCAATAGTTCAAGTTAAAGGTATTGCAAAAACTAACATTGTGGGTTTGTAAAAGCAATTAATTTTTTAGTATTTCCCAGACATAAATCATTGTGTAGGGAGCGATGAATACGATGCTTAACTGAACCATTTAATCAACTTGTATCCTAAGTTAAGTTCTTCTGATGAACATAAACCTGCTTTTGTCTACAGGAGTCAACTGTGTTGTTATTAGGAGTTTTTATATATTTCATGCATCCCTTCGTTTAACATTCAACTAAAACCCCACAAATTATGAAGCTCAGTGAGTCTAAAACCTCTGCATGCTTTTCCAAAAATTTTGTGAACAAATTTCAAGCTCTGTCATCGCTTTCGAAAAATTTCACTGGGCTTAAGATGGTAACTACTCTGTTTTGCATGTATATTGTAATAACATTATCACATTTATGTCTGAATTAATGCTCCTGATTTCTTGAAATAGGACAACCTCACAACTGTTTAACTTGAACCCCCAAACGATTCGAGGCATACAGAATTCTACAATAGAAATTCGCTAAACTGTCACTCCAATTGTTCGGACACTCAAGTATGGACATGCATACGCAGCTTTCGCACACACGTCCCGCTTTCGAATAATCATGGATAATTCTTTCCTAATGCCTAGAATTTCCTCCAAATGCTCCCATGATAGGGTCACCAGTGGGGTAATTTATGGTGATTTATCATCTATTATCGTGGCCTCGGCGACCAAAAACGCCGATGTTTCGATGCGGTTCTTCGAAGTGGATGCCGTCGCTAAAATTATTCTGTGGAATTTTGCGACGTGTTTGATTATTGTGATCACAAACAAAATATTACACGGGCACTGTAATCAAAGGAATATTCGTAAACGCTTTCTACGCACCGGAAACAGGGATGTGGTTTACACTTACACACGTACGAAATGTAAGGAGGACAAATAACGTTACTGAAGCATTGCTTTAAATTATGTATTTGCGTTACTTTCGAGGCGATTAAATTCATTCCTCTATAATTTGAGGGATTAAGTATTAGTTTACTTGCAAATATTTTCAGGTATCTAAAAAAGCAGACAAATCAGATTTATGCGTATGAAAGTATTAAACACCTGTGAAAAATACAATAAAGAATTATGTACAAGCCTGTGAATGCCATCAGAGCGAGTACATAATACAGAAAGTATTGAAATACTAAAATGCTTATTCCATTCACAGGTTGAAATTGGTTATAAAAAGTGGCAAGTAAAAAACATTAAAATAGTTTTTAAGAAGTCGTCAAAATGAACGAAAATATTTGAAATAGCTTTGTAATGATGAAATTCGAAAAGTTGAATTAACAGAGAAATAAAATTATCACAACCAGCCGTTAATATCAAGTCTCACCCGTTAAATATCCGTTAATATCATGTCTCGCCCATTAACCAGCCGTTAATATCAAGTCTCGCCCGTTAACCAGCCGTTAATATCAAGTTTCGCCCGTTAACAAGCCGTTAATATCAAGTCTAGCCCGTTAAACATCCGTAAAT
>VCRD01003233.1:15634-62386 GCA_006783055.1 Trinorchestia longiramus | reverse complement strand
TCTAGATGTGCGATGGGAAGGAGAGAATGAAATGCAAATTTGAAGCTGCACGGGTTTGCATTGTGATGGTATTGCGAAGCAAGTTTAGTTTGCGTGCCGCCGTTGGACAAACTTTTTGCAGTAGCAGCTCAGGAATTGAACAAGTGTCTATTCATGCTGTTATTCAAATGAAGGATAAATGCTTCTATACAACCTGACACTTAATTACCAAATTATAAGTAATTTATGGTCAGTTTAACAGCTTCTGAGTCACGACTTGACGTGCACTTTGTCTCATGAAATGATTGGATTTACAAGGTCATTTTGTGTTCAGTACAAATTTTTCCTTTGATCACTTAGTAAAGAACACTTTTCCTGAAACGTGAAATAATGTGCATAGAAATCGAATATTTTGCGAAGTTGGTCGTCTGCGTATATTATTAAATATTTCTGAACTTTAATGACGTATTAATCTGATTTTTAAAAGCCTGAATTAGGCATGATGCCGTTTTTTGTTGCCCATTACGAATATTATCCATACTAAAGAAAGCTTAATTGTACTTTGGTAAGACATCTTATAGAGACTAGATGCAGTATTACTATAATTTTATGAAGTTTAGGGGCGGTATTAAACTCATTGATTAAAAGTTCTGTATTTGTTATTTATTCTGATAATTTTGAGTTTATTATCAGATTTCTGGGGAACGTTGGCGATAAACATTAATTTGCTGCAGCTCTACTGTGCATGTCACTGAAAATATAACCGTCAAACCTTACGTGCTATCATGAACATTGAAATGCTATTTAATTTTAAGGTATGAAAATATTAAATCATTGGTATCACGCAAGGAAATCCGTGGGATATATCTTCTACAGTAGCTCTTCGCAGTCTGATTCAGTAATAAATTGGCGTCCATGTATCCATAGTGGATGCCACATTCATACTAAACTGGTCAATCATTTCTGAAAAAAAACCATATGCGCTAAGTTTTCACGTTAAATAGTATTTTGCTGGCATTTGATTTATAATTATACTATTTCGGGGGGTTTTACGTTGGTCTATGTGTGAATACTTTCATAAGTTTGCTTGCATGTTGGAGACCAAGGTTAAGGTTAATCGAAATGAATAAAACCTGACATCATTCCTTAATATGATGCTTCTATCCTAGCACTGTACTCTGAGGTATCATACGGTTTGACTATCTGCTACAGAAAGTACGGGTGCCAAGCTCGTGCACAACCACNTGGGCTCTGAAATGAAGCTGCCACTTGGGCTCTGAAATGAAGCTCCCACTTGGGCTCTGAAATGAAGCTCCCACTTGGGCCCTGAAATGAAGCTGCCACTTGGGCTCTGAAATGAAGCTGCCACTTCAGGTCTAAAATGAAGCTGCCACTTCAGCTCTAAAATGAAGTTGACAAAAAAGCTGTGCTGACAGACGGTTAGGGTATTCCGAGTACATTTTTTTCTGTTATTCTGTATTGTTGCTTCAAGGCTAAGATGTAACAGGGGCAGCTTGGAACTTTACATTGTAGTAGAGAACTGCTGCATGACTGTGTAGTGGCAGTCAGTCGAGACTTGCTTAACACGTTAACCGCCACATGTACCACCGGTGGTACATTTGAGGATTTCACTTACGGCCGCATGTACCACCGGTGGTACATTTCCAAATTTTTAATAATTATTTTCAAAAATTAATTTAAAATATTTACGGAAGGTTAAATGATAAAGTCGTAAAATGGTAAAGTCGTGGCGGTAGTGACAAATCTCTGATATCAGGCATGGCGGTTAACGTGTTAAATACATACACTAGCTTCTGTCTGCTCACAATGCTTGTTGTTCAAGACTAGTCATATTAGAAGGGATATAAAATTGTTACTAGTCTGAGGACCGCTAAATAGCGAATTCCTTCTTTCATTTCATACTTAATTCGAGTGTCAATTAAAGAAAAAGGTGTAGCCGAACTTTTTATTTAAGCTGATTCTCCCGTTGGTTCTAGTGTTTTGCTTGGCCGCTGCGAGGGCATCGGAGCTTTTGCTTGTTTTGTTGGTAGATTTAACGCGAATCCTTGTTGCTAGACATGAATGAAACTTAAAACTTGAGACTAGAATTGTGTCAAATTTTTTCACTATAAATTTGATTTCTGTTGCGTCGTATTCAAATTTACAGATGCCCTTCATATTAAATTTCTAGATGTGCGATGGGAAGGAGAGAATGAAATGCAAATTTGAAGCTGCACGGGTTTGCATTGTGATGGTATTGCGAAGCAAGTTGAGTTTGCGTGCCGCCGTTGGACAAACTTTTTGCAGTAGCAGCTCAGGAATTGAACAAGTGTCTATTCATGCTGTTATTCAAATCAAGGATAAATGCTTCTATACAACCTGAAACTTAATTACCAAATTATAAGTAATTTATGGTCAGTTAAACAGCTTCTGAGTCACGACTTGACGTGCACTTTGTCTCATGAAATGATTGGATTTACAAGGTCATTTTGTGTTCAGTACAAATTTTTCCTTTGATCACTTAGTAAAGAACACTTTTCCTGAAACGTGAAATAATGTGCATAGAGATCGAATATTTTGCGAATTGTTGGTCGTCTGCGTATATTATTAAGTATTTCTAAACTTGAATGACATTAACCTGATTTTTAAAAGTCTGAATTAGGCATGATGCCGTTTTTGTAGCCTATTACGAATATTATCCATACTAAAGAAAGCTTAATTGTACTTTGGTAAGAGATCTTATAGAAACTAGGTGCAGTATTGCTATAATTTTATGAAGTTTAGGGGCGGTATTAAACTCGTTGTTTAAAGATGAAGATGATGATTCCAGAACTCCGCAATCTCAGCTACGAAAGACGTCTTCAACGCCTTGAACTTATATCCCTAGAACAAAGAAGACTGCGAGGACAACTTATTGAGACCTTTAAATATCTCAATGGCCTTAACAATGTTACCCTGGAAGGGCTTTTCGAAAGGGACGGTAACGTAAGAACCAGAAATAACGGTCAAAAACTATTACTGAGAAACTTCAAGACATCTCAAGCTATGAACGTTTTTCCCGTTAAAATTGCTGCAACTTGGAACCAGCTGCCAGAAAACATAGTTTCTGCTGGCACTGTGAACACATTCAAAAATCGTCTCGATAAATTTTGGATTACGAACCTCCCATTATTACATCCTACCAACTCTATGTCCCTAACTCCTTAAAACTAATGTATGATTGAGATAAATGCTCGTGACATAAACGCCTGTGCATGAGTGATATGTGTGCACATGACTAAATTGACTTACGTGGTTAAGGTGTACGTGCATGACTGATGGATTTACTTTAGACGGCATGGGACTTCGGTATTGAACCAAGAATGGGCCAAACGGCTCGTTCCTATTGCCTTATTCTATTCTATTCTCATTGATTAAAAGTACTGTATTTATTATTTATTCAGATAATTTTGAGTTTATAATCAGATTTCTGGGGAATGTTGACGATAAACATTAATTTGCTGCAGCTCTACTGTGCATGTCACTGAAAATATAACCGTAAAACCTTACGTGCTATCATGAACATTGAAATGCTATTTAATTTTAAGGTATGAAAATAATAAATCATTGGTATCACGCAAGGAAAGCCGTGAGATATATCTTCTATAGTAGCTCATCGCAGTCGGATTCAGTAATAAATTGGCGTCCATGTATCCATGTGCATGTCACATTCATACTAAACTGGTCAATCATTTCTGAAAAAAAACCATATGCGCTAAGTTTTCACGTTAAATAGTATTTTGCTGGCATTTGACTTATAATTATACTTTTTTGGGGGTTTTTACGTTGGTCTAGTTGTGAATACTTTCATAAGTCTGCTTGCATGTTGGAGACCGAGGTTAAGGTTAATCGAAATGAATAAAACCTGACATCATTCCTTAATATGATGCCTCTATCCTAGCACTGTACTCTGAGGTATCATACGGTTTGACTATCTGCTACAGAAAGTACGGGTGCCAAGCTCGTGCACAACCACGTGATGGCTGGTGATAGCTCCATGATTATAACGACAGCAACCCTCAAGCAGCAGCGGCCTTGACTGGCTCCGTATTAAGTGTACCTGAGCCGGCACTAGTTTCTTCACAAGGTTGACCATTGAGTAACTTCTCATTCATGTCATGCACATCATCCGCTTTATTTGTTGGGCCCAAGTAATCTGCGAATGACCAATTTAACGCCTTTCAATCGCTTACATTTTTCATAACTATGGATTCTACAGGTGAGCTTTGCTCACTCTGGGGTTTGTTACTCTGTAAGTACGCGTATTTTAGCGCGGTCTTCATAAGGTGCACCAACAAAATGTTATTAATATAGGTCTACTAACCTTTGACAAAGGTAGAGTAAAAATAGTGATAGCTGGAACGCTCACTGCGAAGTGTCGTATGCTTTCACCCAGTATTCAGGCACACTTCAAGAATTCAGAAAAAACATGATTTTTTCGCTTAAACTATTATGTTTGACGAATTACTGTTCAGATGGGTGATTTGTAAGTATTCTTTATAGATGCCACGGACACTGCCAACTAGATATAAGCCACTTCCACGTGCACCACGCTCGGTGTACTGCCAAAAATGTGTGTAAAGTGGCAAAACTCTCGTTCACTTTTACTAGTGAGGACCAATTTTATGAAGTACCGAATATTTAATTATTTTGTTAATTTACATAAATTGTAGTAAAAATATGCTATCATGTGGTGAGTTATCATTGATATTTTAAGCTTTTTACTCTGCTTTCAGGTAGGGAAAGCACAAAAGCTTTCTCGTTTTTAACACCGGCTCTGATCAGGAAAATCTCAACTGGTCCATAGCTGTTCAATATATCTCACTGCAAAATGAGATTTAATGCGAAAATAAATTGGTTTTAGAGGTATGTACCATGTGGCTGTGTAGATAAATGTACAGTATAACTATGTTTCATGAAATATACTTCTCTATTAAGATCAATAGATACGCTCATTAAAATCACTCTAAACTGTAAAATACGCCAAAAAACAGCGAACAAGAATTTCAAAAACAGTTACTAGGAGATAAATGAGCTCTTGTTCAAACAGTTGTGGGTAGTTAAAGGATAGTATATGTAAACAAAGAACTTTCTATTTACTCTCATTTGTGAGAAACTGCACCTTCTTATATTTTTCAACTTTGAGAAATTGAAGTATGAAAGTGTAAAGCGACTTATATTACACTTAGTAGCTTTTTGAAATCGATATTAGGTGTTGGTATTGACCAGGGTTGTGTAGCCGATCGTTATATTGACCTGTAAATTTCTAATAGAAATTACCTGCTGACTTTCAGTGCTTTGTTGCTAGGAATCTATTAATTAAGCAGCCAGTGTGTACGGTGTTTCTGTTATCACGCCCTAACAAAGAACCCTGTGCACACCATTATCAAGGAGGAAGGTTCTCATGAGTCTAGTTTGAAATCTGATGTATTCTTATCGATCCCATTATTAGCTTTCATTAGTTTGGGCCCCTGTGTTTTTATTTTTGACCTTACGTGAATTTGCAAAATGTTTCATGAATTTTGCCGCTTCGATTTGCCGTGGTTTACGTAAAGTATTCTTGGATAAGGACTAGAATGATTGACAATATTGGTTAAAATATCATACGTACTACGACAAGACCAGCCCAGTTTTATTTTCATCCATCGTTTCACAGTTCTAACACTGACTCGAAAAATTACGCTGTAGTGTGTAAAAATGATCATTTTTATTGTATTACTGGAATTGAATTTGGCAATGATTATTAATATTGTTTTTGGTGTCATTGTTAATAATGTAGATATCGGTATTGATAAACGCAAATGCTTGGTCAGAATAGCGTTTCGGAATCGTTGAATGTAATGAGAAGCATTTATCACGTGCAAAACATAGGTGCCATATGCAGGCAACAGCGAAAATCTAGCTTTGTGAAAATATATATTTAGTATTTTACTTTAGCGTTGCTTTATAATCAAAATCTTGCGTTTTTGAAATTTAACATAAGTTACTCCAGTCAGCTTAGGAATGCGTATTGGTATGACTTGTTGTTCCGTTGCTAGGTTTCTTCGAGTAGTTCAAGTGACCTCTCTCATAGCGTCTTTGATTGAGTTTTAACTTTCTTAGTTTTATTGGATTCGTGCACTGTAAAATCACTCCCTAATGTAGAAAATGTGTTAGTATCGAGGGGTACCTATGGAAAGTATAGCTTCATTTTTGGAAGATTCTGGATATTATTTTACTATAATTTATAATTGAATTGTATGATGCTATATAATTAATCGTATTACATATTTAATATATTTTACGTATTGAAAAATCCTAGTGATTTTACTTCGGACACGATTGAGGGTACTGTTTATTCTTTTGCGCCGATCGTGAATAAACCGTGAATAAATTGATATCGTGCTTGAGTCCTACATGTACTACCAAAGTTAAAAAACTCATTGTAGGTGTGAGAATTATTTTGACAGATTAGATGTTTTGAACTACTTTCATGACATTACCGTTTTTAGGTTGTCTTCTATTTTCTTCATTATTCTTTATTACGCTGACTTTCCTTTACCCTCTTCTTATCATCTATTGGTCTATTTTGCTCTCTTTGCCCTAACTGCAAACTCTATTCGTAACCCTAACCTTTACCTAACATAGCACCAACCCAAAAATGTATTAAAAGGCCACAGCAAAAGCGCCTGTTAATTATCCAGGTTCACAGAATAAACAAAGGAATCGTGACTGGATTTTCCCCTCGACCGCTCGCCTGGTGCAATGCAGCCTGGCTTCCTCGTGATCATCACCTAGCCGTCCCCTAATCGACGTTCGTTTTCGTCATTGTCGTATATTCTATGGTGATGCACTGTTATATACGGTAATTAAGTATTGACTGAGTCTGGCCTGTCAGTTGTTTTGTGTGTTAGCTGCATCTATGTGAAGACGAATGCGCTTGTGGATTAAAATTTTGCAAAAAGCCTGAACGAGTAGAAGGGATCCTGTGATGACATGAGTAATAATACTCGTAGCATAGCTGTAACGTCAGGAGCAGCTGACGCAGTGCTACTAGGAGCTACACGTGCACAAGGTCGTGGCGAGACGACATTTCATTGATGAGAGGCAGTAGCCCTGTTGCAGGCTGGTGGTCTTCGCTCGATACGCACGCATGCAAGGTCACGTAAAGTGACCCTCCCGCTCGGCGTCGTGACCTTCCGTCCTTGCCTTGCTTTTGCTTTTGCCTTGCTTTTGCCTTGCTTTTGCCTTGCTTTTGCCTTGCTTTTGCCTTGCTTTTGCTTTTGCCTTGCTTTTGCCTTGCTTTTGCTTTTGCTTTTGCTTTTGCTTTTGCTTTTGCTTTGCTTTTGCTTTTGCTTTTGCTTTTGCTTTTGCTTTTGCTTTTGCTTTTGCTTTTCAAGTCACGAACATCCACCAATGCACGAATGGCCAATTCTAGCTTTTTTTACGTATAATATTGTCATGGTGAAGAGGATAATAATGCCCTATTAACGAGGCTTTAATTTGTGTGGTTTAATGTAGCGTACTCGATCTTTGTGGCTTGAAATTACATGCTGCGCTTATATGGGAAAAATTTCAGAATTTAGTTATTTCTTGAATAATACTTCCTCGTTAGTATTTGCTGAACTGTGATCGTAACTTCTAGCTCAATTTATTTTTGTTTTGTGCAAGTTCGACAGATTATCGAAAAAATAAATCTGCTAATGTAACTAAATTTTAGGCTTCCAATTAAATACTGTGGGAGTTCCTTGAACAACGTAATTTTTAATCCTTTTATCAACTCAGCCTAGTTCAGCTAAGAAAATTAAGTTTTACGATATTCCAACTATTTAAAATGAAATCATCAGTGTTCAGTAAATAGATGATTCAATCTTATCTCCGAATTCTTTACCTTTTTTCCTCGGCTGTATGGAATCACCCGAGGCCATTTATCCTTCTGTGTGGTGCCAGGTTACGTGGTAGTGGGGCACTACAACGCCTCTCTTGTGTAACATGTCCTTGCCAGTCTGATCTTTCTGTTTCAATAAGTCCTTATTCTGCGTCCATTGTATGGGGTCCTGTCTTCTATACAATACGCCTGCACGCTGCACAATACGCCTGCACGCTGCACAATACGCCTGCACGCTGCACAATACGCCTGCACGCTGCACAATACGCCTGCACGCTGCACAATACCCCTGCACGCTGCATGATACCCCTGCACGCTGCATGATACCCCTGCGCGCTGCATGATACCCCTGCGCGCTGCACGATACCCCTGCGCGCTGCATGATACCCCTGCACGCTGCACAATACCCGTGCACGCTGCACAATACCCGTGCACGCTGTACAATACCCGTGCACGCTGCACAATACCCCTGCACTTTGCACAATACGCCTGCATTTTTCACCATATGCTGACTATTATCAAGAAATGCCTGCATTTGTCCCAATACGTCAGCGCGCTACTGTAGGCAGTGTCCTGAAATGAATTGGAAGACCCCCTGAAGAGGGAAATGCAGCCCATGCCCTTGTCTGGCCAGTGTTATTCTTGTCAAATCGTAAGAAAGCCGTTTTCTGTGTGTTAAAATCATAGCTGTAATTAGATTATTATGTATCAGAGCTTAGAGTATTCGTGTATTAAGATTATCAGAGTATAAGTATTAAAAGTCTGTGTCCTTCAGCATTGGTACGTGTAATAGTCAGAATTGTGCAGCGTTAAGTTAGATTTAGGCACATCGTATCGTAGAGGGTCTGAACATTTAGACCATCTGTACCTCGTACTTTTTCTCACCTTTGTTTTAACATTCTTTCAAGGTTGCGCGATCTGTGATGCTGAAACTCATATTTTTATTTAAGTCCAAATATTACTGTGGAAAGTTTCAGTAATTTATGTGAGGTATTTTCATCGTAACAGCATTAGCTTCCTGTAAACATAGAACGGTTTGAGATTTTATTATGTTAAGTATTCCTCTCTCAAATTGATGTGAGCGTATGACTTGAACACCCTATCCTCACTCGTTTCAGCTGGTAGGTGGTCATTGATATTTTGTTCTTCCCATCTATTTGTGTAACAGTTATTACCTCATCATGGATAATACAAAGGCATTTCAGTTTCGTATAGCCAAGCCTCTGCTCGCACTGTAAGCTGCTATGCTTTTTTAAAGTTGCCTTCGTGGTGTTCGTACGATGTGTGATCGATTCTGCCATGTCGCTCAATTTAAGCCGTTCTTTTTGAAGTCCCTGATCTGTTGTGTTCGTGTCTGTGTGTGATGCAGGTCTTTATGTCTGAGGCAGACGGTCATTGGGACGGCCTTGTCTGTCAACTGTCGATCTGCGTGTTAAACAAGTGTCTGGGTGCGCAGTAGCATTCTGTCTAGTGCAGAATATACAGGATAACCATAGCACAATGGGTGCAAAGCCAATTGAATCGTTAACTCTGTGGTTCATGCTCTCAAATCATTTGGTACGCTGCATGTAGGACAACTGGCCTAGCGCTTAAACTTTCAGACGTTTTTGATAGCATATTTTAAAATAAATTGATACGTATTTGCTAACATTTGAAAAGGTAGGCATCACTCAATTTATTACTTTGAATAATTTCTAAAACTCTGTTAGTTGAACTCAACACAGCTTTTATTCTATATCTTCTGTACCGGCGTAATGAGACAATCTTCATTAAAGATGAAGTATCAGATTGCAATGCTGCGGCTCACCTGGCATCATTGAGGTGCGAGTGCAAGTACTGTACTAGATGCCACTCCCATCACTTCCAATTGAAGTGTTAACACTAATGGATTGAGGCTTGGATGCATGTGACGTTGCGAGATGTTTAAAAGAAGGTAATGAAAGATTCAGCGAATTCGATTTTTTTTTTGCACAGCTAAAAGCACAATGATTCACAATGATGATGCAGGGTGTTTGAATAACTCACAGGTCTTTCATTATTCATGCTTGTTTTGTGTTTACCATGACACTTCTAAGTAGCTATTGCATTACTTTTGAGATATCATACGGACTTGGCGCTTGTCGGAGGTATGGTAGATTCCCGAGCTCCCGTCAAGAAGGGCGTGCCATAATACGAGTAGTGTTTCATAGCACACATTCTTTGAGAACGTGACGTTCCTCCAAGGTATTATTGTATGCTTGCAGTAGAATGAGCACACTGGTTGTGAGAAGTCGTTGAGCGTTGTGTTTAAGATGTATCTTTTTTTTAGTTTCCCGTTCTCCTTTCAGACTAGTGGCTGATGAGCCCTTTATGCTCCAGTCGAGCACATTCGCTTCAGCTCTCATCCTCTTCTCTTTTTGTTTTTGTGTGCGCGGCGTTGTCCATTTGGCCTAAGTGTTCGTTTGAACTAAGTGTGGGTCCTCATGATGATGATAATGATGATTTCTTTCAGTACAATTAACACCCATGGTCTGTTCTGATATCGTCTTCCTGTGCTGTCATAAGCGCCTTGATCTTGTTTATGTTATACCTGTTAGCTCATTCAAGAAAATTGACCAGAAGAGTAAAAATTGTCGTCTCACTGCAATTGCTATTTAATTTTACTGACGGCGTTTAGTTCTAAAACTTATTACTGTTGTAATTTATGTATCCCGAACTTTTAAGATGACTTGAGGTAGCACGGATAAATTAGGAGTATTCAGCGAGTGCGGTATTGCTCGGGACCTCTTTGTGGCTCATGCTGAAGAACGTGTCTCCTACATAGCTGGCGCTTATTGATCGATTCACAAGAGGGAGTTCAGACTCGGCGTGGTATTCTCGAGTGCTCTGCTTGGCTGCCATGCGCGAGCTCCACTTCTAACTTAGCTGCCAAAACTATGTTGCGGATTTATTTCCCGTTTCCTCGATGTATGAGGTTGTTGTTGGCTTGCGTGAAGATGCATGGTGTGGTCGAAGGGAAGTAGCAAAAAAAGGTTTTACGGTCAGTCACTCACCTGACTTTGTATTGAGGTCGCTGTTAACTCACCCATGCATAGCACACACTAAAATGAGTGCAGAAAAAGTTAGTATTATGGACTAATTTGAAAGGGTAAAAACTTTCCCTTGCATTAAAGTTTCTTTTTCTCACGCGTTATAGTTGGACAAATAGAGTAAAATGATTTTAACGAGTTAATGAAGCTACACTCCTTGATCGAAAATGAGACTATACATACATTGATCACACTTTAAATCTTGTGCATCACAAAGTAAGACGTGGGCGAACCTTATGTCGTGTTTCGCTGCAATATTCGTTTTATTATCCATTATTTTTTGTCCTGGAATTCTATGGAATGAAATTAGCTACGACAGCCTTACCTGGCGATTGTACTGGAGGGTGCTTTAACTTATTGTCGCTATGACACCCATGTCGAGCAATTGTTCAACTGTGAGTTGTATGCGTCAAGGAGTATTACCTATGAATTTAGTTGTCAGAATGTTCCGTAGAATAATTTTTTTACGATCGTAATGGAAATTAAATCCTGGGGTTTCAGCAACCCATTTTTTGTAGTGTACTGACGACAAAGCTTGGATGTCAACACATTGAATTTATTTACAATCATAGACCTATTTCGCTGCTTGCAGGCGTTACTGCGGGACGCTAAAAAAGCTTTTGCTCTTTCCTTGGAGCAAAAGCTTGAGTTTACACTGCAAGAAAAATTTCATTTCATCATTTTGAAACCAGAAGTGATAATACGTTTTTATTTTCCTCTCGGTTCCATGCCCTTTACTCTGGTACATAACAGGAACGTCTGTATCTTCGGATGCGTGGCGAACAATAATGGCGTACCTTTGTTTCCTTGCACACGTATTTATTATGTGTGCAAGGTCCTGTCAAACACTTGCGGCGTGTAACAAATGAGTTTGTGTACAACGAAAGTAACCTCATTAACTGCTCGGAAATATGTAACTGTTTGAAAGAGCAATTGATCAGGGGATCACTTCTTCAGAAATTCCCAAAGCGCAATATTCCTACTTACTTTCACATCGGACCTCGCATCATGTAAGTAAACTAGCCTTGGGGCTGGAAACTTAGCTGCCGCCAGAGCAAGATTAAGAGAACTGAGTGAGAGGTGCAGGCTCATCTATACATGTGGACCTCCTTGGTCAGGTTACTCAAATCAGCAATTGTGACAGTGGTTAATCACGTATTACGGTACTCCCTATGTATAAAGTTAATTTATAAAATCCCTTCAGTCTATTGCGGTCAAATTTACTTCACTTGTACAAAGTAATTTTTTCAAGTCTGAGGAGATTGAACGGTAATTGTTGATAAACCGCTTGATGTAGGTCTGAATTTTACCGGACGAGTTCAGCAGCACCTAATTATTTCAAAGCAATTGTGCTGTAGAGCATCTTCGTTGCACATAAATATTTGGGGAAGAACTTTAGGTACTGTTGACAAAAGAAGCACTCAGGTTGCTATCGTTTCCTATACCTATTAACAATTTCAAATAAGTTTTCATTGGAGGACTATTGCTCTGGTATTTATAAATAGTTCTGTGTCAATTATAATATCACGTGTTAGTTTTTGGGAAAATTTCAGAAATTATATTACGAATAAACAAGTTCTAAAAGTTTAAATTGTATGCCATAGATAATCTATCATCATAAAGGGCCATTATTGAAAAATGCAGCAATCGGCGATTGTATTTCAACACCAAGCGTTCAACTATGAACGTTGGTGGTATTCTCAGTTGTAAAGGCGTGTGCATGCCTCCCTACTCCTGCCTTCAGTTGACACTACAACCATTAGTTAAGCAAGCGTCTTTTACAACTAAGCCACGAGGAGGCTTGTTGAAGGCAACTTTGGATAATGTGTTCGTGTGCGAGTCTTATTGTTGCGCTAGCTAGTAGAATTCACCAAAATGTTGCTCGGCGTTAACTCTAAACAAGATGAATCTACGTACGTCTAAAAGTTAATATTTTTTGGACTTTTTCATTGGCATGCATTCTGATGCTTCGTGTATATATAAGTTTATGAAGCAAAATTACTCATTTAAATTCAATTGAAAACGAATATATTTTCTCGAACGATCGAGCTCTACACTATTGAAAGGAACGCGTCTCGCTTGTTGCCTCAACATGACATGAGGTTCACGGTAGAGTGTTACGAATAACTCTCTTCGTTTCATTCAATTTTTGAAGTGACCCGCGCCGCTGTCGTTGGAGCTTGGACTACTGCCAGAGGGAGATCACGTGGTACATACAGTAGCTTTTTCGTGTTCGTGCCACTCGCTTTTTACCTCCAAACCATGCAGTACTGAGTGGTTTGTGCCTCAATACTACGTGGTCGAAGAATGTACCGATACGTCAATAATGGCCATAACGTTTTTATTTCGTGTTCATGTCATTAGAATGGTCGATGCTGATCTACACAGGTACTGAGAGTAGTAGTTAAAATTAGTAGCATGAAATCGGTTTTGGCGATACCGATACCAATTCGAAACCCGAATATTTTTGCGCTACCGATGCCCGTTGTCAAAGTTGTTGAAACCAACACGTTGGTTTCTCCTTATTTATCACTCGGCTAATAATTTCTCGCACTCCTAATGTGCATTTCAAGCAAATCAAAACGAAGAAAACGTATTTAAAAAAAGAGCATGGGTCGATATCTTCAGACAGGTTTATGCCCATACAACTAACACTCGTTAAGAGACTGTCATCAAATTAATATCTAGATTTTGGTCCAGTATTCATGATCTGATTCTACGGGAATAGTCAATTGTGCTGTTAAGAGATATGCCTTTGCCTGTGTGGGCTATTGTGTAAATTACTAGTATGATGCATGGATCCTCTGATTGATTACGGTACTTGTAGATCGATAAATTTTGTTGTCTAAAAATGGTCTTCGGGTCTACCCGTGATGTCGATAGATATCAGCCAAACTCTACGTGCCTTTGTTTCTTTATGTATAAGGACCGTTGAGTTCTTTGAAATGTAGTATCGATTTTGTTCCGATTTAAGTTACCGATATATCTTTTTTAATGTTTCGAGCAAAACTTCAAATAGTTGTTCTTATTGATGATGAATTTGTATGTAATTTGCACACAAAAATACTGCTATAGATTGTGTTATGATTGTTATGCCTATTTACTTGTTTTAACCTTTAAATTATTTATTGAATAGATATAATACACTAATATGTATAGATTAGAGTTAGTGTTTTTGAACGATTTGCAACAGTTTGGTTACCAGTTAGGAAGCATTCCTTTTAATTTGCATTTATTCAAAATAAATAAGGAGACAACCATCTGCGCCTCTAGAGTCTGTCTCAGATATAGTAAAGAAACTGCAATAACTCGCTGATCTTCTGTTTAACTTGTCATGTTATTCTTTATACTTCTATTCTCGTTCTCTGCATGCTTCCGTAATAAAGTTTTGTGCTGCAGTGCACTAATCAGCATTAAGGATAGAGCAAAACAAACAAGCAGTCAGTGTTTTTGTGAAAACGCCGTGTAAGGACGACCTGGCGTCAAGACAGGCGACGTCTGTAGTAGCAATTGTGGCGCTGGCTCAGGAGAGAGATCTTCTTAAATTCATTTAAGGCTTCGACTCTGTTGATCGCCTTTTACGGAGCTCGAGAAATAGGAATAATGTATTCTCCTCATGTTCCTGGTGAGCCAAGCTCTTCGTTAGCATGCTTAGAGCGAAGAAAATGTAAAGAGTGTACCTCCAAGAGGACCCGTTGTGGTCAGTTTGCGCGATATTAATAGGGATATCTGAAGTGGAAGTATACAGAAGCTATGGATGTGCACAATTTTTTTCTCTGAAGGGATAGTGATTCTTCAAGTATTTGTTAAGGAGTACTGCTTTTAATTTACAACGTTGATGAATTTTCAGTGCGCACAAAGGGCCAAGTGAACACCGGTCGTTACCGGTTCCTAGTGCTGGGTGGTGGCTACATTTGGATAGTCACTCAAGCCACTGTGATCAGCGGACAGCGCGAGTCTGCTCCGTCTGCCATTGTCTGCCTTCACTACGTTATCAGGTAAGTCTTTTTGTCACTCCTATCCGCAGACACATTTCACTGTTGTTTTAAGTACCTTCTCGTTTTCTTCCACTACTAAGGCTCATTGTTCTGCCACTATTTTTGGTTCGGACGTGCTCAATTTTTTTGCCATCGTGTTTTTCCATATGACCGATATCTTCCTGTTTCCGTCTCACACGCCGTTAGGTTCCTCCTTACTGTCAGAAGCGGCGCCCTCTAATTTACTTTTGTTGGTTGGTACTTCTCGAGCACAAACTTGCAGAAGTGTTTCCTAGACCTAGAGAAGAACAAGGCGTTGGCTGGAGGCCTTTGCATAACGCATGTGATGCAAGTGATCGGAATTTTTTTTGCAACCCGGAGTATTTTACATTGTTACTCGGGTACATTTTCAGCTACGTCTTCTTGAATTTTTTCATCAATCCTTCAATTAACTTTTTAAATTACTACTTCTTAAGGGTTCCTTTTCACTGACAGTTGCCTTGAAGATGACCTCAGATACTTTCTTATTCGTAGCAGTCTTTTTAACCATCCTCTTACGTATTCTATTTAGTTATCAACGTTCCACATGAACGGTATTTTCGTGGTAGTTCTTCACGGTATTATCATTTTTTGTACAAGTTCTGTAGTGTTAAGCAAGATGCTTGTCAGTGGTTGCATTTTAAAATATCGTTAAATGGACTGTGGCTCAAGTGTGTAGCATGTGTGTGGTGTTGCAGCGGCGTCGAGCAGCCTGGCCTAGTGTTGTCGTGTGTGCAGCTGCTGCCGAGCCTCTGCTCTTCACCTCTAGTGCCACCCCCCTCTCTTGAGGTAAGTTTCTTGTGTTTCTGCTTAGTCCTATTCTTGTCTTTTCTAGAGGAATTAGGCTCCTAGTACGTGAATAAGATTCCTGAGCTTCACTGAATACGCATTCTCACCATCGTTTCTAAGTTCCATTACACTTATAGAATGTGTTGGTCCACTTGTTTCAAATTTGCCAGTTGTGAAAATCTGCAGTGGCTGTAGTTTACGGAAAAGTAGACTTTAGCTTCTTTCTCCTATTTTCCTATGAGGATGAGATGATCTAACGCAGTCTGATCCGACAAGGGTGGTCTGACATTGTGATCAAAGGTTATGCAATTAATTTTTCACTCCGAAAAGCAAAGATATTTAAGAAAGGGCTATTTGACAGTCTGTGAGTCCGACTTATCTTTTCTTATCTACGGACCTCTTGGAATAGGCAAAGTGAGCCTTGCCTCATGCGTGCATGTAAGAACGCCCGGCAGTTGCCTTGAGTTCATCGTGGGTTGCTCTCTTTCTTTCTCTCTTTTCATCTTCCTCAAATTCTTAGAGAAACGAAGCTGGGACCGAGACGGGGTTCTGTTGCACCTGGTATCACTCTTCAACTGTTGTACGATAATGATACTAATGTACCATAGGGATGTTACTGCACCACCAGTATTTCCATTACAGTAATGTTACTGCGCTAGAGATGGAATTGTCCCACAGTAGTGCCTCTTCATCATGAAAATACTCAGTTTTTATTCGTAGCGATGATGCGGAGATGCTGTACCACAGAAGGGATGCTATACAACTCTGATTTATTTCACAAAACTACTTTATCGGTTTGTACCCCAACGACGACTATGCTTTTGCACCCTTCGTATGATCTCGTACATTCTTTATATACTGGCTGATATACCATAAGGATTATACTCATAATTTGCTACTATACCCAATAGTATTTCTCTTGAGTTCTGAATATGCTGGTGTACGTATCACAATGGTGAGGGCGCTTCTGTTGGTGCTGCAGGGTGCTGGTGCAGACTCTGCTGATGCTGCTGAGGGGATTCTGGCAATGACCGTTACTGCTCTCCCTAACACAAACAGCTCGGCTAGCTCCTCACATTCCTCAGGTCAGCCTTCTTGTTAATGTATTATTCCCACTCCGCAACTCTGCCTTCTTAGTCTTCGTCTGTTGGTAGTCTTGAATTTTGTTGTTTCATCTCTTACCTCTGTCTGCTTTTACTAATGTTTTCGCATCTATTGATTTACTTCCTAGGTGTGGTCTCTTGGTGATGTTGAAATTCTGGGGATTCTTGTTTTTTTTTGTGATTAACCCTTCATTATTGTGTTGTTCCAGATCATCTTCCCTGATCTACTGTTCTTTTGATAGACTCAAAATTTTCTGTCTCTTCGCGTTTACTAATTTCTATGATTTTCTTGCTGCAAATCTGATTTACCTGAGACTTCATGGTTCTAAATTTTACATACTTTGTTTTCAAAGGTCTTCTCTTTAGGTTCATTACTTACTTGTTCCTTGTTATATTATTTTCTAAGCTCTAATATTTTTGATCAATTGAGGGCTTAACTACGGTCTTATTAACTCTTATTAAACAACATTGGGAGACACTAAATGGAACACTTAATACATTGAAAAAATATTAATCAGAGGAGTTCCTTTCCTTGTTGAGTTTTTAACAGCTTTGTCCGTCGTAGAATGATCTAAAATCACAGGATTTTGTGGGATTATTTGAATTGAAGTTTTTTAGTTCTTTATTCTGCCAGGAAACTATGTCTAGGCCATATCAGACTTTGTCTTGATCTCATAAAATATCCGGATGATCGTTGCTGTTGATTCTACCATCCACGGAATGATAGGGTCCAAAGAATTCCACGATATGGCTATCGAATTAATTACCGACTCTTTTCAGTGCTGCATTTCAGAAACAATGTGATTTAATTTAATTGTATTCATGACTACCTTCAGGCAAAAACATATTCTGTGATTTGATGGCTGAGGTTTTTTGATGGCTGCGCTTCCTTGATGTGGGACCTCACGGAGAACAGTTTTTGTCGAGGCTGCGCTTTTTTGGTGCCGATTCAGCTCAGCAGCCCATTTAACAGCACTAATATAGTTTGCCTCCATCGTTGTTCTTTTGACAATCACTGATTTTAATGAAAATTTCGTAAATTCTACGGTCCGTGACTCAGTATTTCCAAAAATATAAACTTGGTGTTATTTTGCGCTTTAAGCTCCAGCCGCATGTGCCGCCATAGTTAATCTTTCTTCAATATCCGTTTTCAGTATATTTAGCTCAATTAATGCTACAACGCCGGACATGCACACCGTCTTATTGAATCAAGTGCATTTATTTCTTCGATGAAAAGAAATGGCAGTCCTGTGCCTTGAACATTGAACGAAAGTTTTATGTAAATATGACTTGTTTTCATTGAACTGAAAGTACTGTTCAATCTCATAATTTTCTTCGCTCTCAAACGTTCTTCAAATATGTTATATTACTTATCTCCTTGGTGAGGTATTTGTGAAAAGATTTGACTTTAATTCAGAATGTGCGCTAGGGAGAAATTTGGATTTCCATTTTTTGCATCCTTTTTTCCCCTTTTAACCAAGGAACAAATAAGGGATGATTATGACAAACTACTGTGCTTATCCCGTTAACATTGTCGTGGTAAGAATGCTTCAGCTCCACGTGTAGGAAAGTTGCTGGCTCAAATCTAGCAATCCCACGGAATATTGTGATATGTTGATCATCTCTGCCGTCTAACCAAAGTAGAAACTATGTTGTTTGTGGCTGTAGTAACTTCCTCTTAACACCTACGCTTCAGAAACCGGATGCATTTCCAGTGTCATGTAACCTTAGACTACAGATCATTAAATAGCGTCCTTCCTATGGCTAACGAAATATTTTTCGTGCAGGCAAGCATCCACTCAAACTTGTGGCCCGCAGCAGCCCCGTTCTCTTCAAGCCTGCCTCACCATCCCACCTGATTCCCAACTCTGGTCCCCATAATCCCAACCTCGACGACTCCATCGTCTCGGACGCTCCTTCTCTCCCATCATTGGACCCTTCTTTTTGTACTGACCAGCCGACCTCCGAGACTGCACCGTATCTCGTTCCTGCTACTTCACTAACCAGCGAGTCCTTCACCACATTTGAAGGCTCTTGTCCTTCATACCAATCATCTGCTAGTGCTGTGGGTGAACTTCAGTCCAATTCCTCACAGCGTAACGCGCAATCATCAGGCAACACTGACGACTCTTTTTTTGGAATCTCGCTTAATGTGAATGTTGCGTCTGAACTCGACTCGTCAAGCTTTTGCGCTGCTACTGTACAGAGTCGGATAATTTCAACTGCTTCACAAATCACCCAACCAGCAGTGATCACGTCTTCACCGTATGACCAATCAACGATTGTCTCGACTCCTCTTCTCGAGCGTGAGACTGGGAGTTCACCACTCTTGAGCCAATCAGCTGCCGGTGTTTGGGACGTCAAATCATTTTCCAAGTCATCAGTCAAGGTAATACTCTATCATTAAATTTATGATACTCGTAATGTGATGTTATTTGCGCATCGATTTTCAAGTAAAATTTGTCAATCAATTCTGCGCTAGTTTTTATTTCTACTCGAATGTTAAATTCCCGTAACTCGTGTTCACTTTTATCATTAACGTTGCAGCGCACAAGATGCATCTCAATACTGTAAGTAGACTCGACCTCAAGAGCCCTCATTATTTGTGTTGCAGAACGTTCCGGCAGAATTTTCCGTACTATTTTTCACTTTATTTTCTTTCTTATTCCGTTATTCGGACTCGTATAAAGAAGTACGATTCCTGTTTTCGTGTTAATAGTTTGAGTTATTGTTTCAAGATCTATTCTTAGATATTACTGAATTAAGTCCATTTGTGTTTTAAAGACCAAGATTGTTTTGGATGACGTCTCTGTCTGCTGGTGACATTGGCGCCAGTCTTTCTGCAGCAACTGGTTTCAATAAGATAATCTAGAAATATATGGCATAGGGCTTTTAATTCATTCGTTGTATATTTTAATTGTCAAAACTAACATTTGACATTTATGCTGTCAGTTCTGAATTGTAGCATAATATTTAAGTTTAGTGAATTTAACATAGAATGAATTAGAGCATAATATTTTTATTTAATAAACAATGTTTAACTTCTCAGTTGCTTCATTCGCTATTCTATTTCTGTTTAAGATCTGTATTAAAAGCAAAACTCACACATATGCGTCAAGAGGAAACCCTTGAGCTGTTGCTTCAATGCACATTTGTTTGTAGGAAGAAGGCTCACCTTGTGGCAAGAAAGAGTGTCCCGACACCTTGCTGTCAGCAGAGCCTCTGAGCCTCGAGCAGTACCTGTTTCCAGACTCGTCTTGTGACAGCGGCTCTTTGGATCTCTTCGAGGATATTCAACAGCAGAGCCCGCCCTCTACTCTCGATGAAAACATGGATTTCATTGACAGCTCGCCTTTCTTGAAGGTGAGGTTTCAGGAACAACGCCTAGCTTCAAGTCATCATGAAACGAGAGTGGGTTTGAGTTCTTCATGATTCTCGACGCGGTGGATCAAGTAGCTAGTCGTGTGTGTTAACCGTCGGTTGTGTATGTTGAAACTTTTTTCGAATGTTGGTAGTTGATTCAAGAGGTCTCACGGAATGTATTATGGGACCTAAGGGCCTAAACGTTCCTTTGCCTTTTCAGTATGCTTCAAAACTCGAGTGCGAGAAAGCAGTTGAGAGTGGTCTATGGTTCGTTAATTCTGTCTAATTGGAGCAAGCTAAAGAAATGCGGAACATTTTCCCTATATCGAATTACCTGTTCGAAATTAGTTCGATTTCTGGATTGGAAAGAGGATTTTTTTTTGCAACCGTCTCTGAATGAGCAGTAACTAGATATAAAATTTAGGCAACAATGATAGAAGTCGAAAATCTACTTTACTGATGCGCAGAGTATTCAATAATTAATTGTTATATTCAAATACAAAATCAATAATTTACACTTACATACTACTTTCTTTACAATTTTTCTGCATTACCGAATTTGTATACTTTCAAGATTATATATTTATTAAAACGGCTGAAGATATATAAAAAATTACCTTTTTAGAGTTGCGTAAGGCGAGAAAATCTCAAATGAATATTACAAAGCCTTGGGAGTTAACTTCTGGGGAACGTTTGAATGTTTCAAAGAAACTGAGCATGTGAAAAATAGGCTTGATCAAAGTAGTTCTCGAACTGCCAGGACATCAAAACTGGTTAAATCTACCAGAGAAAAGCTCAGAAGGAACCCGAGGAGATCCTTCATAGATTTGACAGAAGGGGAGAATGTATCCGCTGGAACCATCTTCACCATCTTCCTCAAAAACCTGAAGACCTTTTATTACAAACATCCAAAGAAACTATTGTTATCTGCAAAAACTCGACAGACGTCTTGTTCAGCTGAAATTGTTTTCTCTTGTAACCGTGAAGGCACCTAACTTTGTGTTCAGGGACGAAAAAAAGTTTCTTATCCAGCAAAAATTTAACGTACAAAATGATCGATTTTGGTCTGCAATTGGTGAGATTGACACTCGTTGACGCTCGAAGACCAAGGTCGGCGTCAGCGATGCTTTCGGCCGCGATCACTCAACCCTAAACAAGTTCATTGAAGTTTGTACAAAAGGGAGTTCAAATTAACTGAGAAAATAACTGCAATGATATTCTTGCAGAGTCATTATTATCATGCGCTAGGAATCATTTTAAAAACGCCTGGGGTAATTTCAGCGTGACTCTGCACCCTCATATGGAGCGAAGAAAACAAAAGAGTGGTTGGCATCCGATGTTCCTCTCTTCGTTTCGGAAGTGGAATGACCTTCTTCATCGTTACACCTGAGTCTCTTCGATTACGACTTGTAATCCATGACAGAGAGTAAGATTTCAGCGGCTCTTCACCTAAAGTTGCAGGCTTTAAAAAACCCATTCGTCACTCGTGCAGTTCACTCTCTACGCGTCTTCAACTTGTTATCGAAGCAGACAGAGCATATTAAATAAAATGTGCTAATTTTCAACTCTTGCATATACAACTTTTATTTTTGTTAAATTTGTATAAATTTATGTGTCTGATAAACATGGGTTCTAAAAGCTGTAATGTTAATTATTGATTAAATAATGATTTTGTTTGGTGTCCATACTTCATAATTTACACCTGCCGTGTATTTAATATAATGCATTAATATTTTCATTATAGTCATAATGCGACCTGAGGTTTCGAACTATGATAAAAATAAATGGGTTAGAATTTGCACGTATTTGTTTTGGAGAAAAACGCGAATGAAATTGTTTGGGTTATTGTTTGTCTCTTGAAACTTAGTATTAAACTCGGGTAACGATTATAGACCACGAAAATTGACTTCACTGGTGTATATTTGTTTTAATTGTCACCATACTTATTTACGTCTACCGTGTACTTGTGATTCATCCAAGTTTTTTGTTACCAATTATCCGTCAGTTGTACTGTATTTCTTTGCGTTTGTATCATATTTTTGTTCTACCTGTATTGATAGTTTGAACTGTGATATAAACTGATAATTTATTATTTAGTCTCTTAGTTTTTCTGTGGAATAAGACTACCTTTAAAACAGGGACAACAGCAGTCTCGTGTGTAGCAACGATACCCCCAATTGAATTGGAGTTTTTCCCTATTAATGGTTTAGAGAAAATGCTTCGTGTTGTACATGTGACCAAAGAACGACTTAAATGTACATTTTCAATTATGGTGTAGAACTATTCATAGCTGGCTGCCATTAATAAGTTCAATGGAATTACGAGCCCTTCTTATTTTTCTTATATTTTTCATTGTATAGTGTTGTCGTTTCTGTTCTTTGAGTCAAGTTTTATCTCTTACGAACCGTTTTAAGTTTAGTATGGCTCGTATTAATTTCACATAAGACTCCTGGGAACTCTATTGTGGGTGAACCTGAGTTTTTAGAATTAAAAATATCAATGCCGGTCACATTTCTTCGATTCAGGTGAACTATTTGTTTCAGACGGAGGAGTTCTTCGAAGGCGATTGTATCGAAGGCTGCGCTCCTCTGCTGCACCTCAACGAGGATGAAAGCCTAATCATGTGGAGCCCTGGTACTGATGAGCCAAGCAGTAGCAGCAGCAGCAGCAGCAGTTGTAGTAATGACAGCAGCCTTAGCAGCAGCCCCTGCAAGCGCAGCATTGACTCCTGTGACGGCGTGTTCAGTCGGGACAGTGGTTTTGACGGAGGACTCTTTTCTTCTACTGATGAACGGTTAGTATATGCCAGTGGTTTCCTATATTTTTCCCATCATTTCTCCCTGCACACAGTTCAGGCATCCCGGTATTCCCCTTCACACAGTTCAGGCATCCCGATATTCCCCTTCACACAGTTCATCCATCCCGATATTCCCCTTCACACAGTTCAGCCATCCCGATATTCCCCTTCACCTGTTGGAGGAAAGAGTAGTCAAAACACTGTGATTATTTACTGATTTATTTTTAGAATGTACACATATACTAATGAAGATATAATTACATAGTAAAACGGATAAAGAGGAGTTAGTAACAGCTAAAAGCACTTTTCGTTTGCTCTTTTAATTAGAATTACATTAGTGAAAAGAGTGAGGTTGCGTCTTTATTGCTAGTAGGCAGTATAATTACTTCTCCCCTGGTAGCTTAAAATTTCTCCCAGTTTGACTCGCAGATGTAAAACTCAATCTACTGTTCAATCTATTATGGTATTTTTTCACATGTGGATTTCGACTCTCCGTGAATTAGGATTAACACGTTTGTTGCGATGCGACCCACCGGTGGGTCACTTAGGTTAGGTTCTGTAATTTTTTCAGATCCTTCTAGTGACTATGCGTACAAAGTGAAGTTTTACACCAATCAGGCAATCGCAACAAACGTGTTAATGCAATCAATTATTTGCTAATTATTGCAAAACATTTGAATAGTTTCTTGCATTTTCTTCAGATTCATAATGAATACATGCTGTTATTTACATTTAGGATAAAAATGATCTATTTAAATCTTAACGTTTTTTACAAAAAATGCAGAGTATATCCTTACGAAAATTTTTCGAGTTTTTCAGTCGATGTCTCAGAATATCACATAACTTGGTATACGTTATCGTATCTAAAAATCACAATTTCCATTTATTTTTTGTGTGCTGCTATGCATTTTTGTCAATTATTCTGCGATTCTTCCGTATTTGTTTGAATTTTCAACATATTCGTGCTCCATGTATGCTTATACATCCAACTATTATGAAAGTTATTGATTTTAATTTTTTCAATTTATGTAAAATATGCACAGGGTTATCCCCTGATGAAATTTTTCGAGTTTTTCGGTCAATGTCTCAGAATGTCTTGAAATTTGTACAGTTCAGGCAACGATTATAGGCCTGGACGAACCTCGCTGTGATGCATGGTAATGTGGGGGTTAGTTGTCTCATAAACGTGAATTGCTTTGTGTTTTGTAGTTGTAATAACTAACAGTGGGCGTGTGTTCGTTTTACTCTTTTGTCGAAGAATTTCTTGAGCGTTGTGAAGCACTAACTGGACAGTTTTTGCTCACGTGTCGTCGATGATTAGGTGGTTGTGTATGGGAGAAAAAGAATTGTCTGTATTTTTTATGTGGTACTGAAATTTAGAAGCGTGTAGTTCTAACGTTATTTTTAGTATAACTATTTTTGTTTTTGCGGTAATGTAACTTTTGTTTTTGCGGTAACTTGGGGTAAAATGAGTTGGACTGCTATTAGTAATTTTCAGTTTATACATGTCATATATACTATTGCCGCTGCGTTTGAGTGGAGGAACATTGGCGCTGTTTCAAGGCTTATGTTAGTGGTTCCGTGTGTCGAACGATAGCTCATGCATTTCGTCAGAAGCGTGTTTCTATTTTGGTCTGCTAGCGTAAAGAACTTGATGTCTCGACTTTTCAGTGAATTCGAGTCTACAGCCAGGCGTGTTGAGTGCTTCCATAGAGACTCATCACGACGGAGCTCTTTTTCTGAGCTCCTGCAACTGAGCTCGAGTCCCCCTCTCAAATACTCCGGGGATGCACCCGCCTCCTGCATCGACCCTAACACGGTGTGGCCTGGGCTTCATCGCTCCCAACCTCTGCAAGGTGAGTTCTAATTCTATAGCCCAACACAACAATTTTGAGTACATAATTTTATGTATACTCGAGTGCTGTCTCGTCTATTGAGGAATTCCTTCAAGTCACTATAAATACAACTAATTCGTGTGAATTGGCTAGAAAAACCATGGAGAAAAAGTGGCAGCCTTGAACAACATTTCTTATAATCCTGTGGAGAGAATTTTTGTATGTATTGGAATATATAAAAAATTGTAATCTATTTACCTTCGATGTTGATTCGGTAATTTAAACTATTTATAATAACTATGACAGGCGACAAGCCGTTGGATTTCGAGCAGCTGTTACAAGAAGATGACGATGAACCAAGCTCTTGCCCAACCCTTGCTTCTGTGCTGTCACGCGACGACCCTTGCGGCACGCCACGCAGTTCTTCCCCACCTTCATCAAGCACTGACCAGACCTCGGCTTTGATGCACCCTCACTCCTCTCCCAAACCACCCCGAAAGGAGTACAAAACTCGTCCTTTCACGGTTCCTCTAGACGCACCTGCGGTGTATAACACGCGGCTACTGGCTGTGAGCGCTCAGGAACCCTTTGAGGAGCCACCTGTGCCTTCCATCAAACGTCCCTCTTCACCCTACGAAACCAGGCAGGTGAGTTCTACTTTTATCATCATAGTCCACTTTTTGTATCAAATCATAGTAAAATATTTTTGAAGTCGACTGAACTTGAAAATACTCACGAGCACAGTCTCTTCTACTACATATCAGAATAATACATAAGAGTTGATGGTGAGCTGAACACAGCTTCACTGAAATTCTAGAAATTTGATGACTCAGTATTCATGGGATAAGTTTCTAAGTGGCAATAAACAAACGAATTATCTTAAAACCAAATTCTTGGATTATTTTTATTTTAAATTTTACTATTCCACTTGGCTAAATGTTGAAACTGTTTAGTAGGAGAGATTTTCTTGTTTCGTACTCTTTTGTGAGTATGTTCATCCAAAATATTTGACTCTGAATTTTGAGGTACAATAGCTTGGTAATCGAGCTATTATATTTTCGATTACCACAAATTCATTTTGCTTTGATTTTACTTCGGAAAGAATCATTGGTCAGCAGAAATTTTTTTAACGAATATTTGGTTTAAATACTTTTACGGATTGTCAAATTCTGCCTATTTTTTGTTTTATTCTACAAGATCTCTCTATCATCCTTCTAATTTTGTTGTTTTCTATTGTCTTCTTCGTAATCGTAATTGGGACGGCTAATGGACTATGAATTATCATAAATATAAATTTATCTAGGTGTTTAACTATCGATACCAATTACTGTTTTTCATCACAGCTATCAATTGGTATGTGTGAAAATGGGGGAGTGTGGCAGCAGTATTTTCCCAATTTTGTTTCCTGTGGTGATTTTTATCTACGATTATTTGGTGGATGGGTGCAAAGATGAAAAGGAGAAGGTAGGAAGAGTTCATATTTCCTGTGTATATACGGATGCGTTAAATTCCGCCTTGTTATTTGGTTTATGCCAGCGATCCAATGCAAATACAACTGTTTGTAAGAGAAACAACGTTTGGTGTACTTCTGTTAGGTTGGGCCTATTTTAAATATTCTTTTTGCGCTATTTTTGGTGCGAGTGGACTCCATAAGGTTCAGCACAAGTGTATTTGCGCCTGTTTCCGTGTATTTCATCAATACAAGTTATATTGTCTTTAATTCACTCCAGTTAAAATGCTTTGACTGCAGTGTTAAAATCTCGTTTGACCTTTCTGAGTTCAACTTGGAAAATTGTATTTTCATATAATTTAATACTATAAAAGTGTCATCTCGTGGGCTGTGATGTAAAAATTTAGTTTCATACTAAAGTTTTCAGGACAAAATCTACCTGGATGATCATCTGCGCAGACAGAGGACAGGATTAATTTTAATGTCTTGCTTCAATTGCTATAATTGGTAGAATGTGCATTCAAGAGAATAAAATTTATGAGGGTTCAATTCTGCTTAGCTGTGCTGGAGTTTAGGCATCGACACAAAGTCTAAAACGTTTCGAAGTCTGACACGTTTTGAATAAACAGCTATGCCTCCCAAGCTGAAGAAGTTAAAGACATTCTATTTGTGTTAATTATGTTGTATAATCTAATGTAAGGACTACCACTCCCGAAATAGGGGGGGAAATGTCGAAGTATATCAAAATATTTAGCTCAGGTCCTCCTCAGCTCATTATTTTACTACGTAAAAAGTAGTTTACTTTTACCGGTACTTTGATTACTGAATATCAGCCGTAATTATTTTAAAAATATTTACTCTCTGTGAAAGCAGTTACAAGCGTATTTAATTTTACTAATACTTTTCCAAAATTTATTACGGTTGCATTAGATTGTTCTCATGTACGCCAGTCTAGTTTATATTCGTTGCTGAAGCCCAACCATTTCCAAAAAGTCCTAAGACATGAAGCCCCAATATTTGCGTAACTGTTAACGGTAAACGCGTTGTAGCCCTCACGGTTTGTGGGCTCGTCTTGTGTGCAGCTGGCGACTCGGAAACGCGTGTGCGCCGCTCACACCCCGGACGATAACGCCGAGACTCCTAGCGTTCTTTTCAAGAGCAGTCGACCTCTCATCAAGCCCAACATGCCTTGTGTCGAGCAGTTACTCGTCAGCAAATGCGTGCCTGACAAAAATTCGCAAGGCGGAATGTACAACAAAAACCAATCTCACTCGGTGCTCAGAAATCTTCTGGTATCCGGCCACGACTCCAGCAAAGAGCACTATGTGCTGCCTCTCTCGCCAGCTCCTTCTAGAGACCGATCTCCCCAACCCTTGTCAAAGGGCTCTTTAGCTGATCCTGACTCAGCTGATGATCCACCTGACACCTCTTCCCCGCCTCCACGCGCTCGGACTCCATTAAGTCTGGCCACGAGATCGTTTCGGTCTTCTCGCCATTCAAAAGCGTCCATTGTAGTAGAAGCTGTTTCGTCATCGGCGGAAGATAGCAAGCCTCATGACAGCCCAAAGTCTCCAACCCCTACGTCACCCACTCTTTTGCTTCACTCCAACTCGCTAGGCCGGATGAAAGTTCTGCGTCTTGCTCCCACCCATCGTTCAGTTTATGCAACACGAGCACCCAATGGACGTCTTCAACTGTTTACCCAGCGGGCTCCGGCTAAGGTACGCACGCGCCTTTGCGTTCGTCGTGTGCTTCCCTCCTGCTTTTCGCATGTTGCCCAAAGTGTGGATACCTCGAGAACTCCTTGACTTTTACCTGCTAATGTTAATTATAATCAACCCATTACATTTCATTGTTTCATAAGTTTGCATGATATGGCTGGGTGGAATACGGAACTAGCAGTTCGATTTCATTTCATAGTAAAGAGAAATTTATTTTAATAACTGTGTGTATCTAGTTAAAAGAGTGATTACTGTAATCTCCAATCGCGTCTATAATATCAACAAATTGTATTATAGACGTGATTCAAGTTTTTCGATAAAGCGAGCACTAGTAGTACTTGAAGTCCCTAACTTACGAACAGGTTCCATTCCATTTGACTATCCGTAAGTGCATTTGTTCCTAAGTCTACCAGACACATCAAGACTGTTTTTGCGTTTAACATCGAACATGTTAGAATGCTCATAAGGGTAAAAACTTCTGAACAAAGTTGTCTGAAAAGCAAAAGAACGTGATCGAATAAGATCGTGTAGAGCGAGAGACAGCGGTATTGTTTACGACGAACCGTCTTTAGGACAATCTTCATGAACTACCTTTGAACGTTAGCACAGCTTAATTCATGTGTTTGTAATTCAGACATTCACAAATCTCGGATTATGTGTAGACATTTGTACACAAGTTTTAAAAAAAATAAGTGGTAAAACAGCCCTTTATGATTCATAAATTAAATTGTTTTGTCAATCCCTTTCATGTACATTGTTGGTTTTACCAACACCGCTTTAAGCTGCTGCACGCTAGATTTTACTGATTTCCTACGAAATAGTTTGCATGCACAGAAGCCACATGGATCGGTATTAATTGTCTTCACAATTAATTTACGGATGATTTTGTAAATCCCGGTGTGTTTGCTTGTATCTTTGCAACGAGTGTGTTTTGTACGCTTCATTTAGCCATGTTTTAAAATGGGTAAGTCTTATATCGTTTCATCTTCATTTCATGTTATTTTATTTTGGAAGTACGACTTGCAAAATTATTTGCGCTTCAAGTATTTGTTGCTTTAGCTATTGTTATTGAAGTACGATATAGCCTGTTAAGGGTTCCTAATTTCATTCAAAAGTCTGATTTACTGTGTTATTTCGTGGTGGAGACTACTCTCAGAAAACTGATTGTCATCAGTATGCATACATAGCGGCTTGCACGATTCATTCAGTGTGTTCCTAGCCACTATTTAGTGAGTTATCGTTGTAACATATTAATGTGAATTTGGTTATGTTGTTAGATCTGTCGTATTTCCTGTTTTCGTATTGGCTTTCCTTGTGTAGAACGGCAGAAAGCACTCGATTCGATTACAAATGATCCGGTACAGAACGGGCGATGACAGAAGCTTCGTTAAGTCGAACTTTTTGTTGTGTTATATGTCATGTTTTAATTTTCTGTTCTTCTTACTTTTTTGCCTCCCAGCCAAAAGGATTGTGTTTTGACTAGGATAAGATGTCTTTGGATCTACCCTGGTAACATTCGCCTCGCGATTTTTTTTCAACCAAGCCTCGTCATATTAACTATGTAATTTTTTAAATCGCTCTTTTCATGAGCTTCGAGGAACAACAAAATGGCCCAGATTTCATCACTGACTCTTAAACTAACGTCGAGGAAATGTGGCGCTGGGTAGTTTTTAACATTCTTTCAATTTTTAATTCAACAATGTTGCAATTGAAATATACTAAATGTTCCTCCTAATTGAACTGGAAGTACTGTTGTATAGCTATTGAACTCGCATCTACAATTTCAAATGTTCATAAATACTTCAATCTGGGAATGAGGTATGATCTGTCTAGTTAATGCCACCCAAAATTTTAGTGTTTCATTAGATAGGATAACGTTATTATGTATAGTCGGGTAAATTTAAGTCTGGTTTATTGAAATAGATGCTAGCTGTTGTTGGTGCACTTTCAGGTTGAAAATTGGATATAAAAGTCGTGATCTCGAGTAATGTATTAAAAAAACATCTAACGTACCTATTGAGCGTAGTTAACAATTTCTGAACTATACTATTCGTATGCCATTGCATCTATTTCAGTTCATTTGTCCATTTTCGCATTACACTAACTTTACCAGTAATCTGAGCATTAATGCACAAGAATGTCCTGTTCCCCTTTAGAAATATTTGAATAATTGTTAAATACTTACTTTACTGATATTCTTAACGAATTTCAGATAGCGCAGTCGGTGGTATTAGAAGATTGCGCCACAAGCCAGAGCGTCAAATCCAATCCTGTGCTCGTGAAGTCCGCTTCAGCTATCACCGCTCCATACGCGCTGCACTTCTGTTCCGACGCAGCCACAGACTACGCACATGTCCTCAAACTCAAAGGCTACGGCGATTGTGCCGGCAAAAAAGTTCTCCTCAAAAGGCGTGCTAATAAAGAGATGACGGCCTCTACTGAAACACCGTGCAAGCGGCAACTGTTGGTATCAAGGGAGACCGCCGCCTCCACACCAATATCTTGGTTGTCCCTGTCGCCTAGTGGTCGTTGGACTGCAGCGGGGGATCACCGTACGTCGTTGCACGAGCCCACAAACAAACACCGCATCGCCAAGTCTCGTGTTGGATCATGTGGAGAACGTGGTGGTACAAGCAAAGTGTTCAGTAGTAATGGACAGAACCAACATTCTGAGTGCCTTTTCATGGAGGACTCAGACAGCCCGTCTGTTACCATCGTACCGTTTCTCTAATTGTAAGTACGCTATTTCTCACGAAGTTTTGTAACGACAATGTAAGACACAGATTCGCAATATGTAAATACTTCAACAAAAGCTTACGTTGTGTTGCCAGTATGCATTTCAGAATTACTGCTAATTTCCGAATTGTAAGAGTGTGCTCTCATTTCTCGACATCAGCGTGTTTCTATAGTTTACCACTGCATAATTGCTGATGTTGAGGAAAACTGCGTGAAATTATTATGGAAGCATTCACGTGAAAGCTTTAGAAATGCGGTAATGGTGTAGGTACAGCAGTAGTACCAGAAGTTTTCTTAATACGTTTTGCCATCGGCGTAAATAGCAAGTCATTATATTAAAACTAACTTCATAACTAAAGCCGCACTTCGTGACGGTAGTAAAAAGTCTCAGACATTGGTCGGAAAGGGAGAACATTTCAACGAGCCTCGTGATATCAAGAATTGCAACGTTCATAAATAGAGCAACAACAAAAAATTCGTCCCCGGGTTCTCTCTCCCCCTTAAAAAGTTTCGGTATATTTTGCATCTGCTGTTCATTTAGATGTTTGTAAATATGTAACTTTCAATGAAGTGCATTTCATATTTTAGATGAGCGCTTTTTAAATCAGTGCCATAAAGGACACGTATTTATAGCTTATCTTCGTTCATCAGAACCGGAACCTCTTGCGACGAAGAATTAGAGTATACAATTTTTCGTCATTATTATATCCGTACTTGTCTGTAAAAGTCCTCTACTCGACTAAAATCAAGAGGAAAGCACCGTTTTGAATCTAAACAGCTATGACAAACAAATTCGTAGACTTTTTGAAGCAGTTTTCCGTAGAATAGTTATATATGGTAGGTAAACGTTATTGTATGTAGGGAAAACATAAAAATAGATATTTAAAATGTCATACGAGCTTTCGTTTCATCAGAATATATATCTTAGCTTTAAGTTGGCTAAGAAATTTAAGACAATGAATTCAGTGAAATAAGAAAGCTACAGTATATACACGCAGTACTTTAGGTGACAGTCCGTGTTCCACCCAATAGAAATTTTTTACCTCTTATAACAAAATTAAAGGCATTCAATTTTGCTCACTCATTAAAATTTAACAAAATATTTTGATACGCAAGCTCGACTGCTTTGTAACGTCAGCTAATTTGTCCGTGTAATATGAACGTATGCTCGCTTCAGTATGACTCTACCGAAATTTTTATTTCATCACAGTTCACACCGATGATCTGTATAACTTAAAGTTTAAGTCAAATTTTAATTTTTCATTGTTACAATCAATGTATTTTTTAAGTATTTTATTTTCTTCACTAATATTCCAAAAAGTTTTATTTTATGGCAGGGGCTCCTTAGCTAAACTAGAATATCAGATAATTTTTCTTTTATTCACTTATTTATGGTTCGAGTGGACGAAAAGTAAAATATCTATAGCTAAGATATTTACATGTTTGCATACAAATATTACTTCACACGGAGTCCCTGCTGTAGAATATAATCGATATCAGTATGTGAAAGGTTAGTATACATGCGTATTAAGCATCTTTCAGAGTGCTCACAATCGAGAAAAATAGCTTTTTCGTCTGGCGAACCAGTAATTTAAAATAAAGCTGGTGTAATAAACAAGAAATGGCAAATTTTTTTTTCTTTTTCAATGCTGCTCATAGCGACTTACTAAAACCTAGACGATCTAGGTCTGCCTGTATATTTAGAGTCACGATGTACTTCCTTACCTTGCTTCTTCCTTCTCTCTTTCTTTTGACGAATTTTTTCTCTTATGGCCGCTGTCGTCCGCACACCCTTCTTCAATTGTAATCTGCTCATATTTTATTGAGTCATATATTCAAATATTAGGCGAGCAAATAACTGAGATTAGGGTCTCCTACTAATCAATCCGAAAGGAATTACAGGCCGATGGACACGTACACAAAGATCTAGAGCAACAAAAAAAACGAAACATGAGCCAATGCGATTACGCTCAAGCAGTAGTTCGACCAGAATTATGCTTCAGCCACTCATGCGAAAGGCACTTGAAATTACATGGAATCACTAATAAACAAAATTCGCCGAATTGGAAGGCTAAAACCCATGAAAAATCCTAACAATCAATGCTGCTGTGTAATGTACAGCAGATGACTCATAAATTATGAGCATGTGGTTAAGCTAGAAATATAATAATAAAATGAGCATAGCCACGTACCCTACATCTTTGTATAATTCATTTGAACTCGCATGGAGGAATTCATAACTTCCTAACCCTCGAAAAGCGCCTTGTACTCCAGATATGATTCAGCACATTACAAAACATCCCATTTTCCTAGACATTTTAAACACTAATTTATACTTAATAACCAAAATTTGTACTTCAAACTCCTTGTTTAGTATCTTTTGAAGATCTTTACATGAACTCAGGGACGATTCTTGATCGTAGGAAGTACAGAACAAATAAAATTAAATCTGGCTACATTAAATCTTCGTAATGTAATCTCACCACAAAATGTACGAAGTATCGTTCAACGCCATTGATTCTTAAATCGTGTACGCTAGTTCGATGAGTTATTTCACGTCGAGATGAAACGAGACATTTTCCATGAAATTTATAATTTCATCCCAAATAGTTTGAAGTAAAAGATGCAGTTCTTAAGGATCTCAAAAAAGAAATATCACCAACGTACACATACCTTCTGTTGAATGCAGCTTCCTGGACGCTCTCATCCTGAAGCCCTTGCGGCAGAGGAGCTGCACCACCGCACATCAGAACCAAGTAGAGCTTCTTCGCTTTGGTGGAGTTAGGATAGTCCACCACAACGCCGCCCGTGAAGCCAGCTTTGGTTGCTTGCTTCACTATAAGTGACACTTGCTGGTCACTCTCAGGGTAAAATTGAAAAACAGCTCTGCTGCCTCGGCTCTGACGGGAGAAAATCATGAGTAGACATTAAACCTTAACCGTTTAACGGCTCTGACGGGAGAAAATCAAGAGTCGACATTAAACCTTAACCGTTTAACGGCTCTGACGGGAGAAAATCAAGAGTAGACATTAAACCTTAACCGTTTAACGGCTCTGACGGGAGAAAATCAAGAGTAGACATTAAACCTTAACCGTTTAACCGTCTTTAAAAATTTCATATTACAAGCCTACTACCCACGAGACGGAGTTGCAGCAGTATAACACACGTTCAGAACATATCCTAGACTGGCACAACAACCAGAGACAGCGCACCTCACACCAGTACAGGCCGTCATTGGCTGGAATGAGTACGGTTGTAAAAAATTAAGAATTTGTCCCAATGAGAAAATTTGCTAGCTAAAGATATCAGAAATTTACCCTCCCATGCAGAAGAAAATTTTAAAACGTGTGCTCACTCAAGATTGAAACGGTTTCAAGATTTTCATAAACGAAAATAAATGCTGTAAATGAGCAAACTAGTTGAAGCATGTCATTTTCGAATATGAAATACAAGCAAACAAACAACTTTTCATTATTTGAAACGGGATGGCAATGCTTAGGCAGATAAAGTTAGGTTAAAAGTATTCAATATACTTTAAAACATTTAAATTTTAATGAATTATAACGTGGATTAGAAATCCAAATTACACTAAAGTTATGCTTTTATAATGAGTACAGAAATATTTCAAAATGCCATAGAAATTCTAAAAAAAATTGTAAAAAAAGTAACCAAACTAGGCTAAAATGTTTTCAGATCACTCGTGGAAATATATTATCTGGTTAAAGCATAATTTTCATCAAATTTGAGATAACATATTGTACAATTCAATACAATTGAATAGCAGGTTCCTGTTCTTGGAACATCTAATCTTCATTTCGATTGCCATTTGGCACGTTTACAGTGTAAAGCCATCGGTTAGCCAGAATATGCAAAAAGCTCAGTAAAGATCCCCAAAATTGAGTAGTCAGAACCCATGTCGATGGTAATGGCTATAAATTAATTATAAAGCAGATTAAAAACACATCAGAAAAATTGATTTAATAATTTGAAATGAAAGAAATATTCTATGATGAAACGCCCGCTTTCTCATGTCCCAAAGAAAATTTCCTCACTAGACAATCGGAAAGATTGTCAAAATTATTTTTGTGGGGCCTCAAACTACAAAACAGAATTAATTAAAGAACTTGAAGCAGTAACAACGGTTTGTCGTCAGACTGTGACTCGTAGTAAAACCATACTCGTAATAAAAGCATTATTTCAGTATAATTTAGTTTAGTAATTATCATAATTCACTACAACATAAATTACCGAGTTTTTTAACGTGCGTTGAATTATTGTATTTTCTGGTTTAACCACTGCAGCCACAACAAAATCGGTTTCATCAGAGATGCACGGTATTAAAAGGTATACAATTCCGGTACAGTATACAATTTTACCTCTACTGATTTCCTTACAGAATTTGATTAAAGATTAATATTTGATTAAAACGCTTACTCTTTGATTATAAAACATCCAATAAAAAGCAAGAATTGAAGTAACTGCATTTCAAATTTAGTTCATGGGAAACACACTACTATCCCTGAAACAAAAAAGGGAACAGGTAAAAGACCTTCTTAATTGTTAAATAAAACTTCAATGAATTGACGGCTTCAGTCAAGAAAGTCAACCCTTATAACTCAGAAAACGCGTGATCATTTAAGTGGGATCACGAAGAGACAATGGGACAAGAGTGCCGTTCATGCGTATTATTTTCAGGGTATACATTACCAGTTCCGCGTGATTAAAACATCACAATAAAACACTACCTTAAATTAAAGAGGCATAAAATTGTAGTTACTCAAGACGGTATAACATTAAATGAGGCAGTGTACGCAACTCGAAGAAAAGGAGAGCAAGATTATCAATAAACAAAAATGGATACACTCGTGTAAGAAGTCTCTCGCAAATAAGTCGGCCTCCCCCACTAGGGCAGGGAAGACCCACCAACGACTTTTCGAGCAAGCATTGCTGATTCTACCGCGTGGAGCTAGCGATGCCAATGCCACTAAAGCGCACTAACTTTAAGAGCATGCTGACGATGGCAGATATTATACTAACACCACACCCCTTAGAGTGGAGCTCAAGAATCCTACATATGCACATTTTTAAACCTACTTGAATTACTAATTTGAATTCCCTGTCCGTTAGACGGTTAAATTCAACGGCAATACACTAGAATTTGAAGTAAAATTATACCATCAGCTACGAGAATAGTACTGAGCGCAAATGCCGTCACATATAATTCCTACAATTTAGCAAGCATCTAATCTAACGTTGAAGCTCCTAGATGTCAAGAAGTTTTCATAAGAGAACGCCATACAAATAAATTAAAACCCTATAAAAACAAGAAGAAATAGATAAACATACAAAAGATGTAAACTCACTAGACATGCGAAGAGAGTTCTGAAGAGCACTGAGAGCCTCTTCTGTGGCACGTGTTCCGTTTTGTCAGCATTGCACAGCCACTGCAGGGCTGATATGCTTATAGCTCCGTCGAACATCGCAGGGCGAAAAGGCATGCCGTGACCAAGGTCGGTCAGCGCGATGTCGCCTTCCACTTCGCGTTCAACCGCCACATCTGAAGAAGTAAGCCGTTATTAACGAATTATTAATGTTAGAATGACGAAACTTGGTCATACATTGAGTACGTTGTCAGAAAACTGAATTACAAAATGCCTTCCAAAAGAAGTCAAATGCGTATACGAAAACGTTACCAATCTTAAATTCGTACAGCTAAATGGTAGTTTGAAATTACCTTATCAAACGAAGACCAGAAATAGCAATTTCATTACGTCCAAGCGAGCAGATAATACGAAGTCACGTACGCCTAACAATGAGCTTATTGTAAATTTTGCACGTGAACTGAAAGTACAACAAAAACGATAACGATCATCAAATCGATTCTCGCACAATGTGCGGAACTTCAAACTTGTGGCAAGACATTTTGAATTAACATATACGTTCGAGTGTAGGATAGAAGTATTTTTCAATCACTGCTGCAACAAAACGTCTCAACCTGATTTTGGACATCATCGAAATTGTAAGTTCCACTTCCACACCTCGGGCAGTTATAGACGAACTTTTATTGTAAGATCATTCCGACAACCTTGACAGTGTTGTGCCTCTGAACCTCAAGAAGGGCTTCAATCTTCTGTCCACCGACAATACCGTCGGTAGACTAATAACTTTTCTTATTGTGAACACGACGGAAGCGACAGCTATCGTCATTAGACAATTGGTTAATTCTGGATAGGTTGAGAATTCAGGTTTTCCTTAAGAAAGCGAGATACACTTTATTTCATGTTACTCATTTCTACTTAAACCAGGAGTCAAAAACAAACAGTGAGTTCGGTTTCCTATTTTATGAACCCTCTCATACCACAAAATTCTTCATATCCTATGAAACCAATCATTCTCATCAGATTAGAACTATTATATGATACATGAAATGGTTATGCAAACGATGTGGTGTAGCACAGCTATGAGCGGTTCTCTTGTAAAAGTCATTTTCTACGCGTCGTTAGGAAAGGTTTAATTTTTTATCACAGCAACAAAGTTCAATGTTTCAAAAGCAGTTCCAGTGCCATTCTCGTGATGCTTACTACGAATGCTAAGCTTTCAATTTGCAGAAAACTGTCGACATTTTGTCTGAAATCCATTAACAAACCTACGCAAATAAACGCGAGTGTTAAGCTGTCACCGTTTTACAATAGAAAAATAGTAAACCTTTGGATTTTTCAAGAAAAACGCATATTCACGAAGCAGAAAAATCTCTGGAAAACAGTCTTAGTTTTAAGAGTGAAATTGTTGACATTCGACATGGAACCGTACTCTAAGAAGTAGTTCGTCTAGATACTTTATTTTGATGATAGAATAACCTTTGATCAAAGGACCAGTCGATTGAAAAATAAAGACTTAATGAATACTATTCAAACATATAGTTATGCAACTGCAGTACAAAAGTTGTATTCTTATCGTAATAACAGTGTAGCTGCAGTTAACACGTTTGTTGCGATTGCCTAGCCGGTGCAAATCTTTACTTTGTACACATAGTCACTAAAAGACTTCCAAAAAATTACAGAACCTAACCTAAGTGGCCCACCGGTGGGTCGCATCGCAACAAACGTGTTAAGCATATATTTATCGCCTTTGTCTGACCAAAATATTAGCTACTAATGAAATAAAATAGAAAGAGCCGATAGAAACGAGCCTTTTGGCCCATTCCTGGATTGGTTCCCAAGTCCCATGCCGTAATTCTAGCCAAGCGATGGTCATACACAAACTGACCACCGCGGCAGCGGACCTCGAACCCGGGTCTTCCCGCATCGCAAGCGAGTTCGCTCACCAGTCGACCAAGCTGGTGGTGTCAGCAATAATAGTGATACTGCAAATTATTCTAGTTCAAAAAAGCTCGCTTCTCATAGCATTGTTGATTGAAGAGCACTGTAAAAATGAGAGTTTAGCAAGAAATGAAATATTAAGGATCTAGTCCATGGTTGTTTTTACACAAATGGTTCAAGGAAAAAATTATACAAACTAGATCTGTGATTAACGGTTTCCAACCAGAGAGGTCCTTGATGAAGTGCGCAATTTTTTAAATCGTCTATATACAGTATGTGTAGTCCTTACCGCTATTTACAGTTGATCATATAGCACACTATATGTAAAGGTCTCCGCAAAATCTGCAGAACATTCCTGCGACTACATATAGACGCTGCCTCCAAATGCCATCCCGCTTAGTTCACCAACCACATACATTGTAAAACATACATAACGTAACACACATAAAAATATACATATATCAGAGTAACCTAACAAACTCTAGAACATTAAGTCCATGATTGTATACTTTGAAACAATTAATAAATGGAACAGATAATTAACAAATACTAAAAGTACTAAAAATTATGCCCTTCTTCTGAAACATTCCATACAAACGAATATGGAGAAAATAGAGTATCAAACACTCGCCAATATTTATGGCTAATCTTATTACGTGAAGTTTCTATTTTTAACGCACAGGCCAACTACTGGATAGATAAAATCTTAACATTCGTGATGAGAATGAAAATGCTACAATTTTATATTATAAAATATACTACATAATTTTCAAATTCACCGGGCAGATGTTCTTCTGCATAGTATTTTCTAAAGCCTGGCACAACACAAGGTAGCATGCCACATACGTTACAACTAGATATTGTTCTTTTATTTTGAAGAGCGCACTATCTGCCTTTTCTTGTATGAATTTGCTGTCATCAATTTCTTGTCTTTTTAGTTGGCACTGGGGAATGTCTTCCTCAAGGCGAGGAGGAATGATCCTAAAGGAACTGCACCAAGCCTACGTAATCAGTAACATCATTCACGTGAAATTGTAGTACTTCTTCACTAAGTTGTAGCTTGAATAGAAGCAAGGTCTTTGGTCCTCCATATCTTTTATATATACAATTTGAATTTTTAACACAAATTTTGACGAGTTAAAAAGATTCTTTTGTAATATTTTTACTCTTTCGAACAAGTGATGTAGTCCATCAAATCGACGCCGGTCATGTGATATTTTTTATACATGATGCAAACTGTGGGTTTCATGGTTTCCTTTCCGTCAACAGTGAAACTATCTATTGTAGACTCACATACCTGCTCAGCATGCTTACGTTTTTATGCCATTCTATTTAAATGCATTATTTTCCCTCCGTTGCTTCAACTTTTGATCAAAAAAGAAAGGTTTTTTCCTGTTACTGTACCCACTGTTACTGTACCCGCTCCATCGCTTCTATTTTTGAGTAATAAGGTGTATTTTTAAGGAAAGTACCGTTTTGAAATAAAAAATAAAACAGGTAGAGATGGTGCAGTATAAGTTTTCAGATCCGCATCCGCACTTTTCAATGCGGATGTTATGCGGACGTCTTGAAAACGCATTAGTATAGTAAAGACATGAAATTTCCCTTCGTTTCGTAAATAATTGAAAAGCAAACAACTGAAATTTATGTTCTTTTCACCAATTCACACCATAAATTTAGTCCTTGAATGTTTTCACTTGCATTCTCGAAATCTTGCAATTTCAGCAAGCTTATCATCACCGGCCACATCTATATCTTGTTTCACTGTGATTGCTTGTAGCACTACCTGCCTGTGGCCACACATTCAATTTCATCTCAAAATTCGTCTTCAAGATCTACTTCCTGCCTCAATCTCATTCTCTGAACAATGTCTTCGTCCTCAAAATAAAGCTTTCTTTTAAGACATTATGATAATTATGGTAAGTAACCTGTATAAAAGACAGAAATATAACAAACTATAACAACTGTCAGAAAACCGTAAGTATAATAGATTTTGACACTAAAATTAATATGAAATTTTAAAAACATTAAGTGTGATGCGGTGCCACTCTTCACAACGGACCGAGTCACAAGCACATGACGCCACCTTTGGTTGTTCAAATCACACTGCGCTCACTCGTCTATGGTTCTTTTAATACGTTGATCTGCGTGTGAGATGCCAATTTTTGCAAGCAGTTTATGTAGCATTCGCACCGCTTGATTGTAACAACAAAATTGAGCATGAGACTATATATAGTTCCACCACTACACTGACACAATTTGGAGGAACTATACATAGCAACATCGAATAGTTATACATAGCAACTCACCTAAAGGGTTTATACCACAACGAAGAAACACTACTTCAGAGAAGTACCTTGATATCACACAATTACCTTTTGCGACCACAATAAAAATACAATCCATGAAATAAACTAATAGTAATAAGTAAGACAAGTAATAAGACTCACCTAGCATTGCCTGAGAGATGTCCATCCCCACCCAGAAGTGCCCCTGCTCTGTGATTGCTTCCCCTGACAAGCCTGATCCACAGCCCAGATCTAGAAGCAAGGATGGTTGGTCAGGCGGCAGCGCTAACAGTTCCAGTGCACGCACACTACACTGGCTCTGTACGTCCATTATTCTTGTACTGCAAAACAGGCATTTGAGAAGTTAATTGATTTATAAGTACTTGAAACACATGCACTCAGACAGTGCTAAGCGGTCAGGGTCATCAGAAAATCTTCGTTTGTAGTCCAGTCAGATAATAATGGTAATTGCTGAACTGGTTTCTTCTAACAAAACCTATGGAATAGTTGAAATGTGATTCGATACTTTAAATATTCTTACTGAACACTAATACTGAATAGAATTAGTACCAGGACTCTCCATTAGTAATAAGTTTCTACCCAAACATCGTTCAATTTTTAGTAATCAGCAGGAAGCCGAATGTCAAAACAAAACGAGAATATATTTTTATCAAAGTTCAGTCTATTTTAGATGATTATGTAAGGTGTGTTGTACAATTTATAAAACTACTTTTTTGAACATTGATTAAGACAGATATAAAAAATTCCACAACTAAAAATAATTTTTCATCAACACAACCCCTGTAATTGTGTCATTGTTTATCCCATTAGCTCCCATCATACTATGTATAGTAGGTCAAGTCCATATGAAATCATTCACTTTAGCCTTATATTCCAAATTTTTCGTTCTAAAGTTGGGAATAAAAACGGTGTAGATATAAGGGGAAATTTACGAAATGTTTCGTTCGGTGGAGAAATAACTTTGGCGTTAGGCTAATTTAGCCTTTATAGCCTGTCCTCAAATGAGGACAGTGGGCGCTAATGGGTTATAAATGTCCAGTTTGGTGAAGTCAATAGGAGCCAAGATATTTGTAATTATTATCAAGTACCACCAGGGTTTCATCAGGTTGTCTATTTAGAACTCCCTTTGCTTATAAGCAGTTGATGCATACAACTTTTGACCTTGGTTGGAAACAGTTGGCGCAGAGGTCTAAAAGTTTAACTCATATATTATACTTTAAAAATATTTAAAATGAAAGATGAAGAATTGATTTCATAAAAAAATCTGCACTTAAATTGAAATTTACTGAATCTTTAGTTCTTTCTAGCAGGGCTTGAAAGACAGCTGTGCATTCTTTGTTTTTTAATTCATGCTTATTATGCCTTTGATTATCTATTACTGGGTTTTCAGCCTAATTTTTGATTTCCTTGTTACAGTGAGTGGTTGAAAAAATCCTTTAATATCTCATAGTAGAAATGATTGTGTTGTTTGTTATTTATCAGGATCTGAATGAAAGTAGTGTATGCACTAGTTTCAACACACTCCAAGCTAATATTTATCATACAAAATTATTTTAAAAACATTGAAACCAAGGCATGAAGAAATATAATTTCAAAACATAAATTGAACATTTCCTTAGAACTACTACAAAAACTCAATGAACTACAAATTCAAGAATCAAAACTATAGGAGAAAAAGAATAAACTAGGCACTCAGAAATAACACAAAACTCTACACAATATTTACTTCTACTCACTTTTGTGTATACTTTCTGGCCTCATCTTCATTGTAGAACTGAAAATTAGAAAATAAAACCATAAGAGATGAATGACAATAAAAAAGCATAATATAATACATATAAGCATTCAGAAAAAACACAGTTTTCATAATTTAACTGAATTAATTTTCTTTCACACACCAATAAAGCTAACTAGATACAAATGAAGTAGCAGTAAGGATTCCAAATAATAATCATGGAAGAAAAACTAAACATCAATATTTACATGGTGTCATGCTTTACCATTTCCATTATTTTTATTCACTCAAAAAAATCACTAGAAGGTAAGTCATATAAAACAAGCAAGGAATTACTTACCAAACACAGTAAAATTTGCAGAATAAATGCTATTGCAGATGTTCATTTTTAAAAAGCTCTTTGACCTAAGCTCATATACAGCAGGACTAATAATCAGTATGAAACCCAAACTCTCAAAAACATTAGTTACCATAACCACAGCGGAATTTTTTTAAAATTAAATAATGTCGGTACTACCCAAAAAATTATGGGAGTACGATTTAACTGAATACCTCTATTAATCTATAATTTAAAGGTAAAACAGTCTTAAATACAATGAAAAGACTTAGGAATGTAAATTAGGAGTTATTTTCTGCTGAATAAATAGTAAGGTTTCTACATGGGAGTTACTCTCAACTGAATATCAGTAAGATTTAAAATTGGGAGTTATTTTCTATTCAATATCAGTAAGGTTTAAAATTGGGAGTTATATTCTGCTGAACATCATTAAGGTTTCAACTTTCTGAATAAAACTTATAGGCCAACAACAAAACAGTTGAAGGCCCACCTCCATTTTGCAATTCATCACTACAGAACTTTTCATAACCCAGTTAAGTTCAAAATCACAGTAAATACTAGTATACATATCTTTAGTAAAAAAATTAATCTTGCTTAAATACTCATAAACCTGAGAGAATCACAGCTGTAATTCTTTTCAAAGAGTATGTTTCACATATTTTATACAAAAAGTAACTAAAGAGTGCATTGTAAAGCTACAAACCCCTTAATACTGAAAATCATCAAATGAATTAGTAATTAAAAATTTACTCAACACTTACACTCAGTTTAGTATGTAAAAGCTTAACACGTTCACTACGGTTGATATTTTAGCGGTCTTTTCCGAGCGACGGTTGCACTTGTTTGCCATTGCATCAGTTTGAGCAGTGGTACACATATGTACCAACACGTCTATCAGCAATGCACCTCGTGGTACATATATGTACCAACACGTAGTGAACATGTTAAAAACCGATTTCATGGTGTAGAGAAAAGGCTACCAAAATAGAAGAAAAACTTCACTGCTACTTACAATGTCAGGAGGAGACTGATGCTCTGGTCTTCGTGCAGTCATTTTCCCCATGATGAATGTAACAAACTTCAAACACTTCGACAATTTTTGACGTCACAATTAATTTGTTCCTAACACAACGCACCTTCAAATCTATAAGAAACAAAATTTTTATTTCAAATTCCTGTAAAATTTAAGGAACAGTGAAAAAATTAAACAATACAAAAGCTACAACTAATGCACAAGTGAAGTCCACTAAGCATAAAATTTTTCTTACTTTACCTACCAATATAACGAGTGATAAATGATTACATCTCTGCTCTAACAACTTGGCCAATAATATATTTATATTATTTCGCAAACATACATCACCAGGTAGCTCAGTAGCATAATTTAGGGAACAAGAACACTAGACATGCAAATGAGGGACAGTGTTAATAGGGTTATATAATTGATGACTAACCTACTAGGTTCAACAGTTCCTAGTAGATTACCTGTAATAGAAACAATCTTTATATAAACGAGTTGAAAACTCTATAACTAACATACATGTCTACTTTATTCTTAAAGAACACACATTTTTTTATCATGAAGCACATTAATTTATTTGTATGAAAGCAAACTTCAAATAAATAAATTTGTGTTTAATTTGATACCGAGCATTTGTTGAGCTTTAATTAAAGACATGAGCAGGAGTGCAGAGCAAAAAATAGTTTATACTGCATGATTTTTTACATTTTTCTATACAATTACAAAGATTAGGATTTAGATTTGGCTGAGGTAGTCATGACTCTGGCTGAAGTAACTTGTACAATTTTCTGAGGACCGATTACTGAACTTGCTACAGGTATCTCCTTGTTATGTCTTCATCATTTGATGAAAGGGGAAACATTTTCTTGCAAAATAACCACTTTGGAAAGCACAGTGAAACATGCAAAAAAAACTTGCTATCTTTTGAAAGCCAAAATTAGGTAATTTTCACAACATTGGTCATACACTAATATATAAAAAAGATAAAATTTGTGTTGTTATTTTAGAAAATGGAAAAACCTAAGGAGTAAAAATGCTTACAAAATTAAAGAGCTTTCTCAGAAGACCTTTGATACAAACTTTAGCATAATTTCTACAGAATGCTACTGAAACATCTTGATATCACCAGCTTGGTCGACTGGTGAGCGAATCTGCTTGCGAGCGGGAAGACCCGGGTTCGAATCCCGCTACCGACATGGTTGACGCAGCTAGAAATACGGCATGGGACTTGGGTAAACAACCGAATAATTATCGTTCCTATAGCCTCATTCTATTCTATATGCATGGGATTACAAATTTTAAAATATTTATAAATCCTATATCATTTATTAGAAGAAAGTAGATTTTCAATATTAGCATTAGTGAATTTTTTTAACCATCTGAACCAGCAGCGACACATACTGTATTTTCTGCACCATATGGTGCACCTGAAAGCCTTAATTTTTCACAACAATTGGCCATGCGCCATACAATCCTGAGTGTTTTCTGTGTACACTGGATTCCTAAATCTGTCACAGATACCACCATTTTGAAGTTCCGTCAGGGTATGCAGAGCATTCCCGCCTCCTCTGCATCACTTACCTCTCTCCCTTAACACTAACTCCAGCCACACCTCTAGTAGATATAATACTGGTATCCTGCAAAACAACATTTATTTGTCTAAGGGATGCCAAACATGGCACCAGCAAAGAGACATGCTTACAAAATGGTTCAAACTGCAGGCTATCAGTTATGCGACTGTTCATGGGAATAGACCAGTTTCAACTGCGAGAGAATTCAAAATCAATGAACATAGATCCATTGATGTTGAATTTTGTTGAACAAGAAAATGAACTAAACTAGTAGAATAATGGTAGATATTAGGGACTAGAATAAAGTTGAAATAAACTCACTGTTTTGCTTCTGTGACCTTTTTATACAATGTTTTAACATGCACCTTCTACCAATTATTTTGATTACTTTGATTATATAACTGGAATATATTTTTAGAGTCCATATATTACAATTATTATCCTTTACATTTGTGACATAATGTGCAGATAATTTTGGAAGTTTAGAAAATACCTTTTTAAAATCAATTCAAATTGCAGTGGTATCTCTGTAATTTGATCACCTTTTGACTTCAACACTTCCTAATTCAAATATATTTAGCAAACAAACTTGTCCTCCAAACTGATCACAATCTCCAACCCAAGGAAACAGTGAGACCAGCCAGTAGGACAAAAAAAACAGCAAGAAATGATACAAAAAATGCTGTAAAAAATACAGGAAATGCAAGAAATATGTTAAATGAGGTGTATCTCAATTCAGAGATAAAATTTGAACATTACACAAGATGAGCATAAAAATGATTTTCAATAATAAATATGTTCATTTGCAATATAGCCTTTTGAGGGATATCCTGTGTGAGCATAGAAAGATTCATAAAATGACAACTACAATATTTGTGTACTGGTTAGCATGTTAATTAGCATAATAGTTATAAAAAATGTCAATAGTAGATTTTCAATGAGTTTCTATGAAGTAATACAGATAAACTAGGTTAGAATAATTTGTATGCATGATGTTGTGAGAGCAACAATAGAGTTTACACTAATAAAGCATAGAAAATAATCTACAATGAGACCTAAATTCAACAAAAAAATAATTCCAGTGTTTTGGTATTTTGAATAATAAAATACTATATTCTTTTTTCAGGGATTGATCATTTTCTGATTATGGTTTATTACAGCAACTATAAATGCTAAAATTATCTATCACTGAAGAAGTAGCCATAGCTCCATGCACAGTATATTTTTAGTGTTTTAGGCCCTATAGTGCTGAAACAAAACAAATAAATATCAATAGCAACAATTTAGTACTTGAGAACATATACAAAACTATGTATGATTTTCAAGCAAGTAATATATGTGATATTTAAGATTTAAAGCTAAAGTGGAAAAGCATCAGTCTCTGACAACTACCAACCTAAAATAATCAAACATTTTAATCAAAATTAGCAAATAGTGCAAAATTAGCACCAGCATTAGTGAAGATGTAGAAACAATTTTCTTACTTTATGAGGAAAGAAATGACTTTTTCCTCCACACACTGCTATAATACCTGTTCACTTCACACACTGCTATAATACCTGTTCACTCCACACACTGCAATAATACCTGTTCACTTCACACACTGCTATAATACCTGTTCACTCCACACACTGCTATAATACCTGTTCACTCCACACACTGCTATAATACCTGTTCACTCCACACACTGCTATAAT
>VCRD01003233.1:0-15619 GCA_006783055.1 Trinorchestia longiramus | reverse complement strand
TCACTCCACACACTGAAATAATACCTGTTCACTCCACACACTGCAATAATACCTGTTCACTCCACACACTGCAATAATACCTGTTCACTCCACACACTGAAATAATACCTGTTCACTCCACACACTGAAATAATACCTGTTCACTCCACACACTGTGATAATACCTGTTCATTCCACTCACTGCAGAAGATTGCAAGGAGATTCTGATATATCTAATATCTATTTGAGGATTCAATGATATATTCACATATTTTTTTTTAGTCAAGTTGTCATTTGTTCAAATGTTTTTAAATACCTACCTTGAATTTGCTATATTATTCAGGAAAAAATTAATAGTCAACAAAGGAACTAAGCTGAGTATTGCACCAACCATGTTTTGTTGACTGGCAGTTTCCAGCACAAAATATTTCTTCAAACTCAAAATTTTCTTACAACTTACTAAATAAATATCTTCAATTTACATGCATCCTCATTTCCAAGACTTGAGTTTCTCCTAAAATATACATTCATCAAGGAAACCAAACAATTTTGAACATAAAATGACTGTGTTTCCAGAATTGATATTGCTTCAAAGCTAAATAAATTCTATTAACTGAACACATTGTTGAATATTTTGAAGAAATAGCTTTATCTAGAAATGTTGCATATAGGAATTTTAGGACATGAAAACCCTGGTGACAGGTAACTCATTCTAAAATATGAGGTAAATAACGACTGGTTATCAACTATTACGATCTGAGTTGGTGTATTCACACTTGAGTCAACAGCATTTCATAACTACTTATAAATAATTCATTGCACTAAGAATGCCAAGAAAATGTATCCTGCACTAAAACATCTCAAGTAGGAATTCCCACAAATTTTCAAATTAATCTAAATCTTAAATTAATGACATATTTTCCTTGTGCTTGCTTGCAATGAAGCCACACAGGGTTAGATTAGACATTTGCTCCTAACCATAACATACAGATGCAGAATCACATTTATGAATAACGCTCATTTGATCATCGATGTCACATGTGAACTTTAACTCGACCAGTTCAGGTCTTCAGCTAGCCTTAGACTTAGATTTGAGGGCCAGCGTTTGGCTGGGGCCTTTGTAATGGCCTTTAACTCCCTCTAATACACACACACACACACACACACACACACACACACACACACATACAACAGGATGGCATCATCCCAGAGTTTTTCTCCTGTGAGCTAGGGTTGTCAAAAGTAATTCCTCTAGGGCCACCCTGAGTCATTCCATGCAAATGAACCAGCCAAGTGAGGGCATCACTGAAAGATCCAGCTTGTCATAAACAGCCCCACATGCTTAGCAGGTAGTCACATTAAAAAAAATGACTATTCAACATCACTGTTGCTTATTCTATGCATGCACCAAGAAATCTTGCATTGCATCCACAACAGTCATGTTACATTCCTCATCCAGCCCTACAAGATATCTCATACCAGAATCCTCTTCAACACATCTTGCATTCCACTTGTTTTCTCCACACTGCTCATGGACCATATCCATGAGGCTCTCTTGCTCATGTTCATATTTACTACATTCCAATACCAGATGTTCAACTATTTCCTTTAATCCTGTTACACTGCAGACATAACGTTGTATTCCCCTCATTCCACCTCCATTTATGCCTATTCACACTTACTGCCTTACATCTGTCAGCAAACAAGAGTTGGCTGCCAAAACTTCCATCATAAAACATTTCAAACCTTGGTGAATTCTTAGTGGCATACCAAATTAAAGTAGTCACATTACTATACCTCCCATTCATACTATGCTTCCATTTGTTCAGGCCATACTCTTTTGTTAGTTTTTCAATTTCTTTTTTCCACTTATTGCAATCCCACTCCATTCCTTTACTTCCATGACCTCTCAATAACCATTCATCCATAGTTCTTCCAATACTAACACAAACAGTCTTCTGAATCTTCAGTTTTATTGTATGCCCCCAGCAAATTTTCTACCAAAGACTTTCACTCACATTCCATTGAAAGATTCATTTAACCCATCTTTTATTCTCCACTCGCTAAATTCTCACATTATAATTCAACACAGCCTTTGTCATTCTTTTAGAAAACAGACTCCATTCTAGGTCCCCTCTAAGAGCTTCTGCAGCCGTCCATTTCAGGGTGCCTAATGCCAAACGCCCTACCCTATTCTGTAGCACCAACTTTTCAAGGTCTCGTCCATTCCATGCCATAACATTCATGCCAAACATTATGCTAGGTACTGTAACACACTTCCAAATTCCTCTGACACATTCATACTTATTTGCTCTATATTTGGCCACACTGCTTAGCCTTCCCCACCACTACATAGCTTTTACCACTATCTCAGTTATTGCTCTTGCACATCTATCTTCACTCAACATACATCCCAGATACTTATATTCCTTAGTTCTACCTATCTTAACTTCTCCAATATTTCACTCTATCTTTGTCAGTCTCATCACTATTTATAACCATAACTTTACTTTTATCTCTTCCAAATTTCACCTTGAAATCTTTACTGTATCCATCCACAATCTCCAACATCATTTGCAGTTCCTGCTCTGATTCACTAACCACAATGTCATCAGCATACAGCAAACAACTCAGTTTCTCCTCTCCAACTTTTAGTCCAAAACCACTCATTCTCAGGTGGACTGCTAATTCTTCTGTATATAGGCCAAACAGTAAGGGAGACAAGGTACAACCCTGTCTCACTCCCCTTACAGTCCTCATCTGTTCTGTCACTAAATTTTCTAGCCAGTATACTGCACATGTATCACCATACAAACTCTCACTCTTTTCACTTTTCACTAGTTCACTGTTCACACCAATTTTTCCTAGCATGTCTAGCAACCTCCTACGGTCTACTCTATCATATGCCTTTTTACTTTCCAAAACTGCAAGATACACACCTTTTTATTTTCCTTCCTCTTTCTTTCAATTATTTCACTTAACACAAACAAATTATCTTCACCACGTCTATCGCTCCTAAAACCATTCTGTTCTTCCCCCATTACTCCTCGGTCTACATTTATTCCACTGATCTGGAACGTTTTCACTCCATAGACTTAGACTTAGATCGAGGGCCAGCGTTTGGCTGGGGCCTTTGTAACGGCCTTCAATTCCCTCCAATACACACGCACATCCAACAGGATGGCATCCCAAAGTTTATCTCCTGTGAACCAGGGTCATCCAAACTAATTCCTATGGGGCCACCCCCATATCTCATCAAACAGACAGCTCAACATTTCAATTATACTTCCACCTCTACGCTTATAGAACTTGTATGGAATTTTATCAGGGCCACTTACCTTCCCATTTTTTACCTTTTTAAAAAAAGTTTCAATCTCCACCCACATAATTTTTTCTTCTATTTTTAAATCATATTCCCCAATCTGAAGAGTTACTGGTTCTTCATCTATCAAAGGCTCATTCATTCCACCAATTTCTTCCCAAAAGTCCACAACTGCTTTCACCATTTGTCTGTAATCACTCACTTGTCAGCCATCAACTACTAATTCATGGATTTGTACTTCATTACTTCTGTTATTACCTTGTATGAAATTATACAACTCTTTAATTCCATAGACTTAGATCAAGGGCCAGCGTTTGGCTGGGGCCTTTGTAACGGCCTTTAATTCTCACCAATACACACGGACATACAACAGGATGGCATCCCAGAGTTTCCCTCCTGTGAACCAGGGTCATCCAAACTAATTCCTCTAAGGGAGTGGGGTCTGGGGACCCTGCCCGAGCAGCCCAACGTGTCCAAATTTACCCTGAATGATTATTTTTACCCTAAAAATTATGGTAAAAAATATATGATAAAAACTCAGCAAAAAATAATATTAAAAAATAATTACCGTTTTAAATCATGGTATATACGTATTCAATTATATACAACTCTAAGGAACTTTAGAAGCTGAAGGACCAAATCTTATTTTTAACTCTGGAACGACGAAGTAGGGCGGAGAGGCCCCGTGTCAAATTTAACAAGCCCGTCAATTGTTATTAAATAATTATTAGAGATTGAAACTCTGTGACTTTAATAAAAGTCATAATTCAATAAAATAATAAAAGTCATAAAATAGTTAAAAAGTGACAGGGACTAATAGGCATACCAATTCGATGCTGATTATTTTTAATTGTTCTAGGGTTAAATACACATAAATCAAAAGCTATTCTATGCTGATTAACTTTCAATTGTAACTAGTTTTATTTACAGAATAAATGAACAATTTATTTCTTGAAACATGACCAAGTCTTTAAAACCTCCATAGCTTAACTACCATTCTATGAGCTGTTACTGAATCACGTGTATATACCCAGTATATTTTATACCTGTAAAGAACTTATAGGAATTTACTGTGGGTATAAAATATATTAAATTATGATTATTTATGGAACTTGCACAATAATAAATGTGAATGGCGTGGTCATAGCTGAGTACAGAAGAATTTAATAATGCATTCTCAGTTTATAAATTGTATGCCTACATTTTCCACTTCTTTTATGCGGCAAAAGCAGAAGTCGTAGAATTAACATAGTTATAGACCCACACCCAACTTAACCTCTTTTCTAAACTTTAGTCACCGTAATAAGTAGTTACTAAGTTGTTACACAAGTTTATCATTATCGAGGGGCAGCATGCCTGAACACGCCCTACCATACCAACACATTTGCAAATCTACGAGAATATCAGTTGTACCATAGGAACTACAAGAGCTCCATAAAGCTGTAGCAATTGTGTCCAACTTTATCCAATGGCAAGGGGCTACCCTTCAATAACATGCGTCCCTGCATACATTACAACAGACTCTATGCCACATTCAAGCTTTTGACTCGATAGTATAACCTCATGCACGTTTATCTCTGATTATTGTTCTACGTGATCTATACAGTTTCTGAATTTTGCAAAAGAATATTAAAAGAAAAAATCACGCACCCCAGGAAAAAACTGAGTGAGTTCAAACATATGGCGAAATAGAACTCATTAATTTTAGAAAAAGAATTTGAAAACTGGTGGATAAAAATTGTTGACATGGTCGAGCATATGAAGGATTAAAATTTGACAACTAACTTTTAACTTGGTTTTAATTTTTAACAACTCCAACAAAACCTTGATCCTGAATTAAGAAAAGTGCAGAACCAAAGTTACGTGCTGTTGCTCGACTGTACTTCAATAGGACCTTTGCAAATCAAGAGCTCACGCTAGAAGAGAGAGACCGTATTGGTTATCACAACAGTCTAGCTGCGTTAAAGTTTCCCAACAAAATATAAAAATACTTCGAGGTCGAAGCCTCTACTACTACATAATCAACAGCAAAAGTTATAAAATAGGATGATTAAGAAGCATCTCTTTCGTAAATAACGAAATCCCGTATAGCGGTCACCCCCATGATATCGGCGAATGTACCAAGTGATGTAATATTAGTTATTTTATTGCACTGCACGCAAATAGTTGAAAGTTTATGCGGCAAAGGTGGGCAGAACAAATTTATAAAACAGCTTCGAGTTACATTTTTGCAGCCTGTTGAGCAATAAAGAGTGAAATAGATATATTTCTGCAGGCAATGAAAAGTAGTGATATCTTAAAGTGGTCATTTGCACCGCATTCCAAGTTACAGCGGAACTGAAACTTAGATTTTCCTTTACTTCTAGAACATAACGTGGGTCAAACTATAATTTTTCAAAAACCTAAGAGTTATGTGAATAATCTTAGACGCATATATAAGTCAAAAATCAAGAGGAATATAAAAACCTGAATGGTATGACAAAAACCTTAATACTTCAACCGAGAGCAATATACCGTTTCAGGTTTTGCATAAAAGACTTCAAACGTTGAAAATTTATAAGATTCTCATCCTCAGCTGCAGTTTGGCACTAACATCAGATCTAATAACATTACACAAAACCTACAGAAAATAAGATTAATGCAATAACTTTAAAATTACTAACAAACATTACTGTAAACTACAATACTTAATTCGTATTTCTTAAGAGTACTCATAAAACTGGAATGTTCATGGATCAACTGATATTGCAAAAAAGAAATTACACAATACGTAGGACGCTTCAGCCAAGGTTCCGTTTGCGTAATGGCCGTCATACAACTAAAAGTATGGCACTTAATTCTTGATAACTACTACTCTCTTGGCACTTCAACATTTCCTAAAGAATTTTATAATAATTCCACTACCAGATTCGTAATAATCTCTTCCTCATTCGCAGAAAATAGCTATTTGTGACGCCTTCACAAGTACATTCAACATTCTTCTCCATTTTGTGAGACCGATTGATAAAATAATTCCTTTCGTGTGAGCTAAATTATAAATAATTTCTAGGTGTCATCCTGTTTCTAAATTTATGGAAGTATTAGCTTTTCACTCATGAATTCAGTGATACACTTCGAGTGAGCTAAATCATAATGAATATCTTGGTGTTATCCTGTTTCTAAATTTATGGAAGTATTAGCTTTTCACTCATGAATTCAGTGATACACTGAATGATTATTGACGAGTGAAGGGGCTCCTCCTGGTAGAAGTGAGTGAGGATGTTGAGTCACGTCATGCTGAAAATTTTGCTGGTGGTGGTGAGGGGGGTAAGCAGAATGAGGGTGAGCAGCTATATGATGATGAAAGTGATGAGGAGAGCCAGTGGAGGCCTGGCTCATATGAAGAGGTAGCATTGGAGATAAAGAGACATAGTAAGGACTGTGTAATCCAAGAGGAATAGTCCCGCAACTGGTCATGGGTTGACATAGTGGTAGTGCTAAGGAATTGGAAGAATTAAGATCATTCGTCATGGTGGTACCACATTGATTATCACTAGCATGATGCTGTAAATGAGCTTGTGGTCTTTGCAAGTTCAGTGGCTGCTGCTGCTGAGCATTAGCAGTAGCAAGAGAAGGAGGATGTGAGAACGGCAGGGGTGGTTGCATGGCGCTGCCGCTCTTCTGACACCCTAGAGTTTGCTGAGCACTGCAGTTCAGTTGTCCGTTGAGGGGCTGCGGAGTGCAAGTTTGTTGCCCAGTGAGAGACTGGTTTGCACAGGGCTGCTGCAGGCTCAAAGATTGCGGACTGCATGGCTGATGACCAGGCAAGTTTTGTGTCCCACACGGCAGGTGGACACCCAGAGGCTGGGTGGGACAAGGCTGCTGTCCACTCAGTCCCAACAATAAGTTTGGAGTTACCTGGAAGGTACACGAGCGTGTGATGATTGTAGCTTAATTCAATTCGGAGAATTATATATGAAAAAGTGAATGTTTTTGTGTAACATTCCATAAAAAATCGATGCGTCTAGTTTATGCTTGCATTCTGGCCTACAACGGTCATTAACAAGAAAAAAATAACTAATGGCCTACAATAACTTTAGTTCTGGCCTACAATAACTAAAATATTCTGCTAGCACTAAGAAACTTGGCTTTAAACATTGCACAAGAAGACGATAGAAAATCAATGACCACCTGATCTTGAAACCAACATTTAGTATGACCACGTTCTTCTTTGTTGACAGTTGGGAAGCTTCTGGTAGCCACAGAAAACCAAGTCCCCCAAGAAATTTTTGACGATCAGCGACAATGTCTCAATATTAGACATGATTCTAAAGGAAATCCTAACTGCTTGAGAATATTTAAAAAAATGGTGAAATGTCAACATATAACTACTAGAACAAGACTGCCTATGCATAGTTCTGATATCAAGTTTGTCTGTCCATATTTACGCAGCATGAAGGCACCATAGCAAAATTATTTCACAGGTAATGCAATAAGAATTTTTTCCATTTTATATTGAAGATCGATCAGAGAACAATAGAGCTTCTACGTTTTAGAAATCAGGACATTTTGATTCATATTTACGGTGAACAGAAGGGTTAACAGAGTTACTATAAAACAAAACTTGACTCGAGAGATCTTAACAAACATGACAAAGCCGTATATATTTGTTCACTATTAAAGAGTACAAATCAAAACTCGTCAGAAAAATTCAGAAGTGTCCCACGACTCCATTAGTCATAGGGACAACACATACACGCACTTTATTTACAAAAATCCACGTTTTCATAATTACTACTCTATTAGAGGGACATTAGGAGCGTTCTGCTGCGAGAAACTTGATAGTTTGAAAATATCTGAAGATTCTAAATAGGAGTCAGTCTACTACTGTAAATGAATGTTACTCGTCAGTTTAACTGTACGCAACAGTTGATGACACCTTAACAACGAAACTGTAACGTTAGTCACATAATCATTGAGTAAAAATTGATGACTTAAATGTTACTTTTCCTCCTTCCATCAAACTTTACTCCTGGTGCCTGTACGTGATTAATGTGCCAGTGCGTCACATTTAGATGCCTGTGCGTGATTTACATCAGACGGCATGGGACTTTTGCAGCAACCAAAGAATGGATCCCTCTGCTCGTTCCTGTTGATCTACTCTATTCTTACTGTAATAACACCTAAATATTCTAATAAGTGAGCAACAGTGATCCTTAACCTAACCAATTAATGCCAGATGGGAACATATGTGCCCAGAGATAATCATTCCCTTTATAGTCTCACATTCTAGATGTTTCGTTCAAAATCACGGTAAATTAGATAAAAATGGGTGGTAATTTACGCAACATTTTGATCAGTCTGAAAATAATTTGGTCATTGAAGGACTAACCTGGGCAGTGACATACGGCGATAGTGTACTGGCATGTAGCTGGGAGCTGGGTACTGGTGTGGCAACACTCACAGCAGGGCTGCTCAAGCTTGATGCGCAATTCTGACGAAAAAATTATCCTTTTAATGTCGGTAAATGAATCAATATTTATTAGTCTTCACTCGTGTTTAATTCGCAGGAACTGCGATCGTTATGAAGAGAAGTTTTAACAGTTTCAGTACTAGAGGGGCATTTTTGTGTACGTCATTTTTTTCTTTGAATCATTATACTATTTACATTTGCCTAGAGAGTGACACAAATGTATCGTTTTTGAAAACATCAAGTGATCACTGAAATTTTTTGACCTTTAACATTAAGCAAACAGTTTAAAAATTTTCGATGAAATTCAGTAAATTACGTTTAAGACTAAGATGGGTAAAGCAAAAGACGAAAAAATTAGTCAGTTTCAATTTGTCCCAGCGCGTATCTCCGTCCATCAGGAATTGTAGTATATTTTTCACAGAATTGGTTCCCTCACAAAGTTTAACCCTTTTGGAATTTTTCAATTTTCAAGTAATAATAAATACTTCTGACAAAAGAGCAAATATTCTCAAATAGAGCGAAGTTTTGATCAATAATAAAACACAAGCTTACAAATATTAACACGAGTACTCTAGACAACTGTAGGGGCGCATAAGCAACAGATGCCCCCTCAGTCTGGTGGTCACACTACCTATCTAGCTGCGGCTATTTCAGTACTAATGGTTGGTCTCAAAGAAAAAAAATATAGGAATTAAAGTAAATGATGGCCAGTCAAACGTCTAATACTGACACAAATGAAGTTATCAGCCAGAGACATTTTACACAGCACTCGCAATACGAGATGAATACATTGGATCTCCTCGATTACATCTAAAAATTAAGAATTACACGAATATCGTTGATCGTTCGAAAAAGAAAATATTGACTTGAATTACCTTGAACGTCAAAAATTTGATGGGTGGTGTTTTCTTTTCTTTTTCTAAAGATCATTTTATCACGACAGCCAGTCAGCCCACACAACGTCCCTAAAGCCAATTCTGGGAAATACAACGGCATGTACTTCGAAGTGCGCTCATAAACAACTAACATAATTTTTCCCCAGGCTTTATTCAACTCAAAAAAATTTCAGCTGACATCTTGTGGCTACGACATTTCTGGAAGCAATTCAGTACTAGTTGCGACAATTCAGGCTTTTTCATGCAAAGAACTACGTAATGCGAAGTAATGAAACACCTTTCACTAAGTCATGCCAAAGTTGTTCACAACTTTCACAGGTACAATCACACTCTTGGTTCAGTATTGGTATTGATAGATGGAAATGTTAGTGCGGGGATCAGCATGTACATAAAAGAAGAGATGTGCAGGGAGTTCTCTACGCATTGCGTGTAGTACTGGGTAGTCACTTTCTACCTAACAGTTGTGTATGTATGTGAGGCTGGTAGTCAAATATTTTAGAAGCCAGCTAAGGTGTTCCTACGTAGAGATAAATATGTATTTTCAGCACTACGTACGTGTCGACTGTTAAAGGATGGTGCCGACTATAGTGCAACTGTCAGTGAAGCATGTCGACATTTGACGGAGCAGTGATAGATCTTCATGAAAATAGGAACACTGGTTTGCTGTATTGACTAAAGCTTTCTTTTACTATTTGCTGTGTAGTTGTTTTCTGAGAACAAATAAACTAACATTCTTAATAAAACATTTGCATAACAATTCCAAATACTTTCAGGGCATGAGTATTTTACTGATGCTTGTGTAAAATTTTCTAATAACAGGTATAGTGGGAACTAGGGGCATCATTTCACCATATTTCATACGTCAACAGAATTTCTACTATTAAAACACATTTCTGACATGTATACAGGATATATCCTATTTCTAAATTATATAAACATACAGGAAAGTGATGATGATTATAACAGTATGGCAATACCTGTTTTAAAGATTTCAGCTTTTTTCTTTTCTTGTTATTTGTAGTTGGGTGGCTTTTAGAAAAAGAGGCTTCTTCAACAGCCTGCTTGAGGTCAGCTAGGTGTTGCTTGCAGCGCAGGAAATCAAGACCCTGAAATTCATCCAGTAAAATCTTCCGGTACAACCATTGCTTCACTGAAGGTTTGTAGCCACTGCTCAGTTCACCTGTTTCAGTAAAATCAACTAAGATACACACTCTGAAGCATTACAAAATACTTCATTCATTGAACAATTTCAAGTTAGAAACAAACTCTACCATTACATTTCATGAACAAAAACGATGATAAAGAATAGCAAGTGATAATTAAAATAGAGAAAAGATAATTAGGAAGCAAATTAAACTAATCTTAATCAGTTCTAAAATACACTTCAAGTTGTCCAATGAATTTTAACAAAGAAGAATAAATGAAAAGTGAATAAGATAAACTGGCATACAAGAATGTAATTTGAAAACAACATGCAATTACAGATTTGACTGCTAATGGAATGGTACACATTTAACCATACCAATGAAATAAAGATTTTTGTTAATGAAATACAAGTTATTATGCATTATTAAATCCTAAAAACCTTTCTTTCCAATAGTTAAATTTCAGAAAAAAAAATCTTTATTTCCAATCAAGTACACAATACATAGACATTTAGCACATTGGTTTTTCAAATTCTTGAAGAGTATACCAAGGGAACAGAATGACTTTCTTTTCCTTGCAAATATTATTTTCTGCCTAGGTAATAGCACTTGTTTAGTGAAAGCAGAATGCCAGAATGGCAAGTAAAATACACTAAAGCATGTACTTCAACAAATTACCCCACATCAAGATTAAAACCAATTCCAACAAACATTTTTGGAGTCTTGCCAGGACTAATCTCCAATTCCTCACAATGGACAACACCCACAAACAATAACCAATACAGGCATACACTAGCACTAAATTTTGTTTATATACCATACAAATTACTGGTAACTTGACCCATCCATACAGAATCCTAAAAATAAACTACTGAATTAACTGCTCTACAGTTCAAAGGAGTGGTGTAACATCACATATTTCCCAGCAAAATGATACTATTATACATTCAAAAATTACTTAATGTATGGAGTAAATGAAGAAATGTAATAAATATTTTTAGGTGCTAACATATTTGAATAAATGTCTGAGCTCAAGCACAGCTATGATGTCTGTCTTTTTTGTAGTACATATAATTACAATCAATGACAAAGAACATTAATATCTATTATTACAAATATGAAAGGATGATACATAGCTTGTGTTCTAAATACACTCTAGCAAAATCATTCGAGATCCCATGGTATTTTCCACTAATTGATATACACTATATATGAATAAAATGAATCTTGAGCAGAAACAATGTTCAAAGCTTTTGTGAGACATGGAAAAGTTACGATTACCTGATATAGAATTAATAGCTTGAGGCTCATATTCCTGAAGATATAGCTTATACATCTTGGAGCAGTCAAGGTTTAGAACGTTGGTGCGGGAGTTAGCTTTACAAACAGGACCAGGATCACCAGACACAAGTTTCAGCATGTGTTTCTTCAGCTGCAGCACAGTCTGCTCTGAAGCTTTGCATGACAGCACACCACTGCTCTTGCTGAACCTGCAGGTCACCAAATTATCAGTCAACAAATATCCATAAAACATTAGGGAATATTGCATATAATGTGGAATTACCTACTTTGCAAATGAAACACATCAGCACTACCAAAAAAGCTCAAAGAAGACAAAGGATAAAAAAATTAAATAATGTTCATATTTTTATCTAGAAATGTCAAAAAATAAAAACATGATTTCAGAAAATAAAACAATTTTGTTCACAAAAATCATTGCCCTACACAACAATATAGAGTAAAATACTGTTTTTGAATATTTCTCTTGTTGTATAGAGCATTTACAGTTCTTTTTATTTACATTGAATAGCACTCAAATTCATCCTTACTATAAGTGACTCATCAGTTAGTTTTATCATTGAAACTCTGGTGACAAAGATTATACAATTTACTAGTCAGAAAATATTTGACACATGCAATGCTTACACAATGGTGAAGATGCCACCAGCTAAAACATCAGTCTTCTCCTACCAAAATCTAAAAGCCAAGCTTGATTTATGAGTTAACCTATAAATTAAACAAAGAATACATTGCTATATACATAATTATTCATCCTATTAAAATTTCCCTTTTGTAAACTTTGTATAGCAATTACTTTAAACTTTTTACAGGCATCTTATCACTTGGGGCACACCATGCTTTATGTGTTACCCATTAAAATTCATAACTATTCAAGCTAAATTTATGTTCCAAACTAACATTAAGATATTAATGTTATATAATTTACTTGATTTAAAATTAGTCCTTGACCAATTAAATTTTTGAAGTAACTAATGTTAATAATATGCAAAATATGAAGTTGATTTAAATTATTATACTTGGATGCAACTGCTACATCATTTAGTTGATTATCACATTTGAAATTAGTTTGTTTGAACAAACTTTCTGCCATAACATCATAAAAAACATTAATGCTTCATATTATAAATAAATAGGGAATGTGTTTGTACTAGGAAAGGCACAATGCTGTACTAAAACTGCTTAAATTGATAGTAACTTTACCGAGTATGGGTAATATTTTAATAAATTACGAAGTAGATTTCCTATAATCTCATTGTCACTTCATAAACTTTTTTAAATGAATGCCTCAATAGGGTATACCAACTTCTATTAAAGTTAATGTAACTGACACATACGTAGTCAGAATAAACGAGAATATTGACCCACCTTTGGTTCAAGTGCCTAAAGCATTTCCGCCTTGAATTGCAACGGCTACAATTAGATTTATTAAGAGTTTTTGGCACTTTACTTTCAGCCTGATGTGCGCTGTTGGTTGTCTTAGCTACTGTAGATCCAGATGATTTGACCCCGGATGCTTTTTTTCGTTTTTTTGACACAGAATTTGAGAGAGACATCCTTGCCTTCAAAGACTCATTCAATGGCAAAAAATTTTGATTAGTTGACCCATTAGATATGCAAGACATACTGTTCTATTGACTTCATTTCAATTTAATAGTCCTATTAACATTACAAGTTGCTTCATATTTTTTTATCAGTAAGTTGTCATAACACCACCTGCCACACTTCCAACCCACACAGTATAAACACAAACACAGCTACTTGTAAATGGTGAATAGATTAAATTAAGTATGCCAAAGTGAAATGTAACGGAGGCGCATGAGCTTCAAGGCGTGAGGAAATAGCCGAGCAGAGTTAAAAACGGTGATATGTAAAGAAAAGTGAATGTTTTGTGATTCAAAGAGGAATCAGGTTAATATATTTCATCTGAAATATGAAATAGTATTATTATAATGGTGAAATAAAACAATGTGATGCAAACAATTGAAAGAGTATGACAACCTGGGAAAAAATTTAAAACAAAAACAAACAAACAATCTTTATTTCCAATCGAGTACACAGTACATAGACATTAGTACATTGGTTTTTCAAATTCTTAAGGTTAACATTCTAAGAGTAAGGGTGATGGTGAGCTCCATGCGACGATCCCGGGAGGTTGATAGGCGTCTTCATGGGCGGGGAGTTGAGTGCTAAGCGGGTTGAGTGCACGGCGCTGCGTACGAGAAACAGCTCGTGTCCATGGCCGGGTTCGAACCCACGGTCTTTCTACATGAAGCAGAGACCCGATACAGAACACGGGCCGCAGACCACTCGACCACGGTGGTGAAAGAAACATTATTCCATTCATATTTACACGGCATATACAATGGTTTTTAAATTTTTAATGCTAATATATTAAAATTAATAATCATGCGTCTTGAGTCGTCACAGTGGTCGAGTGGCGTGTATCCCTACTTGTGATGCGGGAAGACTTGGGTTCAATTCTTATAGCTGCCTTGGTGTGTTTATGCCTGATCCTTGACAGACGAGAAACACGTTCAGCCTGCTGCGACGCTGGACGACTGGAGTAAGACTAGACCTTCATCATACTCATCGAATCTCCCCTACGAGATTCTTTTCCAAATTACAGCACTGATGACTAGAATTGCCACCTGGAGCATCATCACTACTCCATCATCAAGAATCTAATGTGTGTATATTGCATACTTAATTGGAAATGTAGTTTATTTTGAGTTTCTCTTATTAACGATAATGTCTGTAAATCTTGTGATTTAAGGTAGAAGCTCGTGGGAACAAACACTTTACGATCATCTGGAAGTTTGTGATAGTAGTCAGTTTACATATGTCAAGTCAGTCAGTCAGTCAGCCTTCCTGATTTTTCGATCAAAAACAGACAAAATTTGAAGCACGTGTGTGGAAATGAACCCTAGAAACCAAGAACTTGTCAACAACAGCACAAACTGCTAACCATATGGATACGTAGTAGCAATACATAACAATATCAACACATTTCAATGGCCTTTATCTTTCTTGCCATTTGGTTACAGGGAAGGGGGATGAAAATTAACTAACATGATAAAAAATTGACTGATATTCACTGACATAACAAAGTTGTGTGTTGAACCTGAAAAATACTTGTAAATGTTGTTGTTTTTAGAAGTGTTTCACAAAAATAACATAAATTTTCATTATTCTAACAGTTTCTACTTTGAAGTAATGATGACAGAACTGTCAATTTTAATTCTCCAACGCAACTCTTTTTAAGATGTAGATACTTTCTTAGTCTTAGAACAGAATGAAAGGAATGTCTCACTTTCTGGAAACAAGTTTGAAAGTAGATTGATCAAATTATTGCTACTTATTTGTGGCATAATGTATAAATTAGTAATTGGCACCTCAACGGCGACGCCTGAGCTTGAGGGAGAGACGATGCGGGGGCCGGGGGGCAGCGTCAGTTGCGGGTTGAGCCCTGTCATATACGTGTCGTTGCTGTGGTTGTGGACGCGCGAAGAGGCGCAGGTGCAGG
>VCRD01003232.1:13819-48495 GCA_006783055.1 Trinorchestia longiramus | reverse complement strand
ATATATATATATATATATATATATATATATATATATATATATATATATATATATATATATATATATATATATATATGTAATTTTTCACATTATTTTTGTACTTATCGAATACATAATCAAAAAATTTATCCGTCAATGTCAGTAATTGCTTTGCTACTATAAGTGACTGTGAAACCTCAGAACTTTAGTCTACTACAGCGTTTCTTATCTATATCAACATCTAAGTAATGAAAATTTGACACATTCACTGTTATATATTATTTTTTTTACTCTCTTTCTCTGATATGTAACGCCAGTTCATATTAAACACGATGCTTACAGATAACTGTAATAATGATTAAATTAAATCGATCATCAGCAAGCCATATCATACGGTCAACCAGTAATTAGAAATTACAATTTCAATTTAATAACAATCACAACTTTATGTTTTAAGTTTTCGCTCACATAATTTTCCTTTTTCGGTCTTTCTCGGATGTTAAACATCCAATTCAATTAAATGTAATGATGTCAAATCTAATCTGTACCTAAAGATAATATTTCGCTTATCGCCTCAAATGCATATAATACCTACCACGTCAGAATTTATATGTATCACCAATGATTACCTCTTAAGTCATCATTGAAAAAGCGAAGTTTCATTAGTTTCCCCATGTATATTTAACGTTCAATGCATGATGTCAATGTTCATGTATACCCGTAGGTACTACTGTTCTATCATCTATGATACTACGCATAGAATACCTATCACTTAAGGATTTTATGATAAGGCATTTTTAAAAACCAATGTTGTTGTTGCGTTGTGTTGTTGTTGTTGTTGTGTAAATATACGTTTTTGTTTTTGTTGTTTGTTGTCATTGAATGAAGTGCAGAATTGCCGGAAACACATAGATTAACCTATCTCAAGGTAGCAATAACTTTAACTGGCATTGTAGGAAAACGTATACCGAAAATCTTATTTTTTCGTATCTGATTTATTAAAGCTAGGCAGAAGAACATCGCATATATTGTTATATCCAAGATGTAGTCGAATTTAAAAAATTGCATCTACTCACGTTCGAATCACTATTCTAAGTGCGGAGTAATTCTCAATTCGATATTGTTTTGGCAGACATACTCGATAGAGCATACTCACATGGACTTCCAGTTTCAGATCAGTGGTTTGTATGAATTCATTGCGAAACCCACTAGGTTTTTTACATTGTGATTGAATGAGGTGCAGAATTGCTGAAAACTCATAGATTAAGCTATCCCTAAGTATCAATAACTTTAATTGGCATTATACGAAAACCTATAACGAAAATCTTCTGTTATGTGTCTGATTTATTGAAGGCATGCAGAAGTACGTCGCATATCATGTTTTATCGAAGATCAATAACTTCAATTGACAATATACGAAAATCTACTATTTTGTGTCTGATTTGTTGAAGGTATGCAGAAGTACATCGCATACCATGTTTTCTCGAATATTTGATGCGAATTTGAAAAATTACCCCACCTCATGTTCGAATTACAATTCTTCGCGAAGAGTGAATCTCAATTCGATATTGTTTTTGCATATATACTCGATAAACACACTAACATGGACTTTCAGCATAAGATCCAAGGTTTGCATGAATTCATTGCAAAATCCACGAGGTTTTTCACATTGTGATTGAATGAGGTGTAAAATTGTTGGAAACTCATAGATTAAGCCATCTCTAGGTATCAATAACTTTAATTGGCATTATACGAAAACCATAGTGAAAATCTTCTTCTTTGTGTCTGATATGTTGAAGGTGTGCAGAAGTACATCACATTCCATGTTTTATCGAATATTGTTGCAAATTTGAAAAATTGTTGATAATCACGTTCGAATCGCAATTCTAGGCGCAGAAAAAAACTCAATTCGATGTTGTTTTGGGAGATGTACTCGATATAGCACAATAACATGTACATCCAGTTTCAGATCCATGGTTTACATGAATTCATTGCAAATTACTCGAAGTTTTTTACATTGCCATTGAATGAAGTTCAGAATTGCCAAAACACAGATTATGCTATCTCTAGGTATTAATAACTTTAATTGGCATGATACGAAAACCTATAACGAAAATCTTCTATTTTTTGTCTGATTTGTTGAAGGTATACAGAAGTACATCGCATATTATGTTTTATCCAATATGTATGAGAATTTGAAAAATCTCCCCTACTCACGTTCGAATCACTATTTTAGGCGCAGAGTAAATCTCAATACGATATTGTTTTGGCAGATTTACTCGATAGAGCACACTAACATGGACTTCCAGTTTCAGATCCGTGGTTTGCATGAATTCACGGCGGAATCCACAAGGTTTTTCGCATTGCCATTGAAGGAGGTACAGAATTACCAAAAACACATAGATTAAGCTATGTCTAGGTATCAATAACTTCTATTGATAATATACGAAAATCTACTATTTTGTGTCTGATTTGTTGAAGGTATGCAGAAGTACATCGCATACCATGTTTTATCGAAGATTTGTTGCTAATTTGAAAAATTACCCCAACTCACGTTCGAAATACAATTTTACGCGCACAGTGAATCTCAATTCGATATAGTTTTCGCATATACACTCGATAAACACACTAACATGGACTTCCAGTTTCAGATCCGTGGTTTGCATGAATTCATTGCGAAATCCACGAGGTTTTTCACGTTGTGATTGAATGAGGTGCAAAATTGTTGGAAACTCATAGATTGACCTATCCCTAGGTATCAATAAGTTTAATTGGCATAATACGAAAACCATAGTGAAAATCTTCTTCTTTGTGTCTGATATGTTGAAGGTGTGCAGAAGTACATCACATTCCATGTTTTATCGAATATTGTTGCAAATTTGAAAAATTGTTGATAATCACGTTCGAATCGCAATTCTAGGCGCAGAAAAAAACTCAATTCGATGTTGTTTTGGGAGATGTACTCGATATAGCACAATAACATGTACTTCCAGTTTCAGATCCATGGTTTGCATGAATTCATTGCAAAATCCTCGAAGTTTTTTACATTGCCATTGAATGAAGTGCAGAATTGCCGAAAACACAAATTATGCTATCTCTAGGTATCAATAACTTTAATTGGCATCATACAAAAACATATAAAGAAAATCTTCTATTTTTTGTCTGATTTGTTGAAGGTATACAGAAGTACATCGCATATTATGTTTTATCCAATATGTATGAGAATTTGAAAAATATCCCCTACTCACGTTCGAATCACTATTTTAGGCGCAGAGTAAATCTCAATACGACATTGTTTTGGCAGATTTACTCTATAGAGCACACTAACATGGACTTCCAGTTTCAGACCCGTGGTTTGCGTGAATTCACGGCGGAATCCATTAGGTTTTTCACATTGTCATTGAATGAAGTGCAGAATTGCCAAAACACATAGATTAAGCTATATCTAGGTATCAATAACTTTAATCCATTTACGCCCGTAATTATTGAAGGTTAGGTCAGTTTAGGTTTTTTAAGCGCCCATTTACGTTCGTTTTATTGAAGGTTAGGGCAGGTTAGGTCATGTCAGGTAATTATTGAAGGTTTAATGATGTAGAGCTAAGAGAAACGTGACATCCTCTCACTACAATTTTCCTGAGGCTACTGAAAGCAATTCCGTGCCTGTAAAGTGCATAATTTGGTTAGGTGGTTGAGAAAAGTGAAGTGTTATTTTGTTGAGTGAACGCAACACTGGGCATAAATAGCGTAATTGGCATTATAGGAGAACCTATAACGAAAATTTTCTATTATGTGTCTGATTTGTTGAAAGTATGCAGAAGTACATCGCATCCCATGTTTTATCGAAGATTGATGCAAATTTGAAAAATTGCCCCAACTCACTTTAGAATCGCTATTTTAGGTGCAGAGTGAATCTCAATTCGACGATGTTTCGGCAGATGTGCTCGATATCGCACAATAACATGGACTTCCAGTTTCAGATCCGTGGTTTGTATGAATTCACGACAGAATCTACAAGGTTTTTGGCATTGTCACAGAATTGCCGTAAACACATAGATTAAGCTATGTCTAGGTATCAAAAACTTCTATTGATGATATACAAAAATCTACTATTTTGTGTCTGATTTGTTGAGGGTATACAGGAGTACATTGCATACCATGTTTTATCGAAGATTTGATGCGAATTTGAAAGATTACCCCAACTCACGTTCGAATTACAATTCTACGCGCAGAGTGAATATCAATTCGATATTGTTTTTGCATATATAGTTGATAAACACACTAACATGGACTTTCAGCATAAGATCCGAGGTTTGCATGAATTCATTGCAAAATCCACAAGGTTTTTCACATTGTGATTGAATGAGGTGTAAAATTGTTGGAAACTCATAGATTAAGCCATCCCTAGGTATCAATAACTTTGATTGGCATTATATGAAAACCTTAATGAAAATCTTCTTCTTTGTGTCTGATTTGTTGAATGTGTGCAGAAGTACATCACATTCCATGTTTTATCGAATATTGAGGCAAATTTGAAAAAATAATCGCTAATTACGTTCGAATCGCGATTCTAGGCGCAGAAAAAACCTCAATTCGATGTTGTTTTGGCAGATGTACTCGATATGGCACAATAACATGTACTTATAGTTTCAGATCCGTGGTTTGCATGAATTCATTGCAAATTCCTCGAAGTTTTTTACATTGCCATTGAATGAAGTGCAGAATTGCCGAAACACTGATTATGCTATCTCTAGGTGTCAATAACTTTAATTGGCATGATACGAAAACCTATAACGAAAATCTTCTATTTATTGTCTGATTTGTTGAAGGTATACAGAAGCACATCGCATATTTTGTTTTATCCAATATGTATGAGAATTTGAAAAATATCCCCTACTCACGTTCGAATCACTATTTTAGGCGCAGAGTAAATCTCAATACGATATTGTTTTGGCAGATTTACTCGATAGAGCACACTAATATGGACTTCCCGTTTCAGATCCGTGGTTTGCATGAATTCACGGCGGAGTCCACAAGGTTTTTCGCATTGCCATTGAAGGAGGTACAGAATTGCCAAAAAGACATAGATTAAGCTATGTCTAGGTATGAATAACTTTTATTGGTAATATACGAAAATCTACTATTTTGTGTCTGATTTGTTGAAGGTATGCAGAAGTACATTGCATACCATGTTTTATCGAAGATTTGATGCTAATTTGAAAAATTACCCCAACTCACGTTCGAAATACAATTTTACGCACAGAGTGAATCTCAATTCGATATTTTTTTCGCATAAACACTCGATAAACACAATAACATGGACTTCCAGTTTCAGATCTGTGATTTGCATGAATTCATTGCGAAATCAACAAGGTTTTTCACATTGTGATTGAATGAGGTGCAAAATTGTTGGAAATTCATAGATTAAGCCATTCCTAGGTATCAATAACTTTAATTGGAATTATACGAAAACCTAAATTAAAATCGTTTTTTTGTGTCTGATTTGTTGAAGGTGTGCAGAAGTACATCACATTCCATGTTTCTTAGAATATTGTTGCAAATTTGGAAAATTGTCTCTAATCACGTTCGAATCGTAATTCTAGGCACAGAAAAAAACTCAATTCGATGTTGTTTTGGGAGATGTACTCGATATAGCACAATAACATATACTTCCAGTTTCAGATCCATGGTTTGCGTGAATTCACAGCGGAATCCATTAGGTTTTTCACATTGTCATTGAATGAAGTGCAAAATTGCCAAAACACATAGATTAAGCTATATCTAGGTATCAATAACTTGAATCTATTTACGCCCGTAACTATTGAAGGTTAGGTCAGTTTAGATTAGGTTAGGAGCCCATTTACGTTCGTTTCATTGAAGGTTAGGTCAGGTTAGGTTAGGGCAGGTTAGGTCATGTCAGGTAATTATTGAAGGTTTAATGATGTAAAGCTAAGAGAAACGTGACATGCTCTCACTACAATTTTCCTGAGGCTACTGCAAGCAATTTCGTGTCTGTAAAGTGCATATTTTGGTTGGGTGGTTGAGAAAAGTGAAGTGTTATTTGTTGAGTGAACACAACACTGGGCATAAATAGCGTAATTGGCATTATAGGAGAACCTATAACGAAAATTTTCTATTATGTGTCTGATTTGTTGAAAGTATGCAGAAGTACATCGCATACCATGTTTTATCGAAGATTGATGCGAATTTGAAAAATTGTCCCTACTCACGTTCGAATCGCGATTCTAAGCGCTGAGTAAACCAAAATTCGATGTTATTTCGGCAGATTTACTCGATATAAAACAATAACATGGACCTAATGTTTCAGATCCGTGGTTTGCATGAATTTATTGAGAAATCCACGAGGTTTTTCACATTGTCATTGAATGAAGTGCAGAATTGCCGAAAACAAATAGTTTAAGCCGTCTTTGGGTATCAATAACTTTTTTCCATTAACGCCCGTAATTATTCAAGGTTAGGTCAGTTCATAATAGGTTTGGCACCCATTTACGTTCGTATTTATTGAAGGTTTGGTCAGATTAGGTTAGGTTAGGTTAGGTCAGGTCAGGTAATTATTGAAGGTTTAATGATGGAAGCAAATTCGTATCAATCTTCGATAAATAATGGTATGCAATGTACTTCTGCTTACCTTCAACAAATCAGACTCAAAATATGAACTTTCCGTTACAGGTTTTCCTATAATGCCAATTAACCCATTTATGCCCAGTGTTGCGTTCACGCAACCAAATAACATTTCACTTTTCTCAAACCACCTAACCAATTTATGTGCTTTACAGACACAGAATTGCTTTCAGTAACCTCAGTACATGTGTAGTGAGAGGATGTCATGTGTCTGTTAGCTTTACATAATTAAACCTTCAATAATTACCAGACCTGACCTAACCTAACCTAACCTAATCTGACCAAACCTTCAATAAATACGAACGTAAATGGGCGCCTAACCTAACCTAAACCGATCTAACCTTCAATAATTACGGTCGTAAATGGATGAAAGTTATTGATACTTATTTATAGTTTAATCTATGTGTTTCGGCAATTCTGCAGTTCATTCAATGACAATGTGAAAACCTTGTGGATTCTTCAGTGAATTCATGCAAACCACAAATCTGAAACTGGAAGTTCACGTTAGTGTGCTATATCGAGTACATCTGCATAAAAAATGTCGATTGTCGAACAATGATTCGATTTTATTTCGGCAGATGTACTCCATATAGCACACAAACATAAACTTCCAGTTTCAGATTTGTGGTTTGCATAAATTCACTGAAGAATCCACAGGTTTTTTTATATTGTCATTGAATGAAGTGCAGAATTGCCGAAACAAATAGATTAAGCTACATCATGGTATCATTAACTTTAATCCATTTACGCCCGTAATTATTGAAGGTTAGGTCAGTTTAGGTTAGGTTAGGCGCCCATTTACGTTCGTTTTATTGAAGGTTAGGTCAGGATAGGTTCGGGCAGGTTAGGTCATGTCAGATAATTATTGAAGGTTTAATGATGTAGAGCTGAGAGAAACGTGATATCCTCTCACTACAATTTTCCTGAGGCTACTGAAAGCAATTCCGTGTCTTTAAAGTGCATATTTTGGTTAGGTCGTTGAGAAAAGTGAAGTGTTATTTTGGTGAGTGAACGCAACACTGGGCATAAATAGCGTAATTGGCATTATAGGAGAACCTATAACGAAAATTTTCTATTATGTGTCTGATTTGTTGAAAGTATGCAGAAGTACATCGCCTCCCATGTTTTATCGAAGATTGATGCGAATTTGAAAAATTGCCCCAACTCACTTTTGAATCACTATTTTAGGTGCAGAGTGAATCTCGATTCGACGTTGTTTCGGCAGATGTGCTGGATATCGCACAACAACATGGATTTCCAGTTTCAAATCCGTGGTTTGCATGAATTCACGGCGGAATCCACAAGATTTTTCGCATTGCCATTGAAAGAGGTACAGAATTGCCGAAAACACATAGATTAAGCTATGTCTAAGTATCAATAACTTCTATTGATAATACACGAAAATTTACTATTTTGTGTCTGATTTGTTGAAGGTGTGCAGAAGCACATCGCATACCATGTTTTATCGAAGATTTGATGCGAATTTGAAAAATTACCCCAACTCACGTTCGAATTACAATTCTACGCGCAGAGTGAATCTCAATTCGATATTGTTTTCGCATATATACTGAATAAACACACTAACATGGACTTCCAGTTTCAGATCCGTGGATTGAATGAATTCATTGCGAATTCCACAAGGTTTTTCACATTGTGATTGAATGAGGTGCAAAATTGTTGGAAACATAAATTAAGCCATCCCTTGGTATCAATAAGTTTAATTGGCATTATTAGAATACCTTAATGAAAATCTTCTTCTTTGTGTCTGATTTGTTGAAGGTGTGCAGAAGTACATCACATTCCATGTTTTATCGAATATTGATGTACATTTTAAAAATTGTCGCTAATCACCTTCGAAGTGCGATTCTAGGCGCAGAAAAAACCTCAATTCGATGTTGTTTTGGCAGATGTACTCGATATTGCACAGTAACATGTACTTCCAGTTTCAGATCCGTGGTTTGCATCAACTCATTGCGAATTCCTAGATGTTTTTTACATTGCCATTGAATGAAGTGCAGAATTGCCGAAAACACAGATTATGCTATCTCTGGGTATCAATAACTTTAATTGGCATGATACTAAAACCTATAACGAAAATCTTCTATTTTTTGTCTGATTTGTTGAAGGTATACAGAAGTACAATGCATATTATGTTTTATCCTATATGTATGAGAATTTGAAAAATATCCCCTACTCACGTTCGAATCACTATTTTCGCAGAGTAAATCTCAATACATTGTTTTGGCAGATTTACTCAATAGAGCACTCTAACATGGACTACTAGTTTCAGATCGGTGGTTTGCGTGAATCCACGGCGGAATCTATAAAGTTTTTCACATTGTCAGTGAATGAAGTGTAAAGTTGCCGAAACCACATAGGTTAAGCTATTTCTTGGTATCAATAACTTTAATATATTTAAGCCCGTAATTATTGAAGGTTAGGTCAGTTTAGGTTAGGTTAGGCGCCCATTGACGTTTGTAATTATTGAAGGTTAGGTCAGGTTAGGTTAGGGCAGGTTAGGTCAGGTCAGATAATTATTGAAGTTTTAATGATGTAGAGCTAACAGACATGTGACATCCTCTTACTACAACTGTCCTGAGGCTACTGAAAGCAATTCCGTGTCTGTATTTTAAGGTTTGATCAATTTTCGTTTTTTTTCAGGCTGTCAGAATTTTACGCCTCGTTATTCACTCATTCTGATTGTTGAAGAGCAATAATTAATTTTCTTAATTTGAGAGGCAATAAGATTCAGAGTGCTTATAAAAGTAAGCTCGTTAACCTATGCTCTAAGCAGTACTATTGCAGTGGCAGTTTGAATTTGTGACCTGAAATTTTACGGATTTTGTAAATTTTTTCTTAGCTGGCATTGTGTTGGGTCATAAAAGTACCATTATTCGAAGAATCTGACATCATAGTGATGGTAAGTAAACGATAAAAATATTCAGGATTTGTCTGATAGATGCCATGTGTGAATGTGTGACCATGTGTCATTGAATCACCAGGTTAGTCGACTGGTGAGCGACACTGCGTGCAAACGGAAAGACCCGGGTTCGAATCCCGCTGACGACATGGTTGACATGGATAGAAATACTGCTTGGGACTTGGGTATACAACCGAATAATTATCGAAGTAATTATCCGACCCAAGAATGGGCCAGAAGATTCTTTCCTATAGCCTAATTCTATTCTATTCTGTAAAGTGCATAGTTCGGTTAGGTGGTTGAGAAAGTGAAGTGTTATTTTGTTGAGTGAATGCAACACTGGGCATAAAAGGGTTAATGGGCATTATAGGAACACCTATAACGGAAAGTTTCTATTTTGTGTCTGATTTGTTGAAGGTAAGCAGAAATACATTGCATACCATGTTTTATCGAAGATTGATGCGAATTTGAAAAATTGTCCTTACCCACTTCGAACCGCCATTCTAGGCGCAGAGAAAATCTCAATTCGATGTTATTTTGGCAGATGTACTCGATATAGCACACTAACAAAAACTTCCAGTTTCAGACCCATGGTTTGCATGAATTCATTGTAGAATGTGCAGGGTTTTTTACACTGTCATCGAATGAAGTGCAGAATTGCCGAAAACACACAGATTAAGCTATATCTAGGTATCAATACCATTAATCCATTTACGCCTGTAGATATGGAAGGCTAGGTCAGTTTAGGTTAGGTAAGGCGCCCATTTACGTTTGTAATTATTGAAGGTTAGGTCAGGTTAGGTTAGTGCAGGTTAGGTCAGGTCAGGTAATTATTAAAGGTTTAATGATGTAGAGATAACAGACACGTGACATTCTCTCACTACAAATGTCCTGAGGCTACTGAAATTAATTCCGTGTCTGTAAAGTGCATAATTTGGTTAGGTGTTTGAGAAAAGTGAAGTGTTTGTTTGTTGTAGAACGCAACACTGGTCATTAATGGGTTAATTGACATTATAGGAAAACCTATAACGAAAATTTTCTATTTTTGTGTCTGATTTGTTGAGGGTATGCAGAAGTACATCGCATACCATGTTTTATCGAAGATTGAAGCAAATTTGAAAAATTGCCCCTACTCACGTTCGAAACGCTATTCTAGGCGCAGAGTGAATCTCAATTCGATGTTGTTTCGGCAGATGTACTCCATAGAGCACACTAACATAGACTTCCAGTTTCAGATCCGTGGTTTGCATGAATTCACTGCGTAATCCACAAGGTTTTCACGTTGTCATTGAAAGAGGTACAGAATTGCCGAAAACACATAGACATCAATAACTTCAATTGACAATATACGAAAATCTACTATTTTGTGTCTGATTTGTTGAAGGTATGCAGAAGTACATCGCATACCATGTTTTCTCGAATATTTGATTCGAATTTGAAAAATTACCCCAACTCATGTTCGAATTACAATTCTTCGCACAGAATGAATCTCAATTCGATATTGTTTTTGCATATATACTCGATAAACACACTAACATGGACTTTCAGTATAAGATCCGGGGTTTGCATGAATTCATTGCGAAATCCACGAGGTTTTTCACACTGTGATTGAATGAGGTGTGTAGGGCCGCTAAAATATCGTGAATATTTTAGTATTAAATAACATTAAATTTAGTAATATTTTAGTTAATTTTTATACGTATTTCACGTCATTTGAAACTAGTATTTTAAAGTTAAAAATTCAATCGTAGTTCCAACTCCAAATTGTAACTCTCGTTTATAGAACACCATAGTCAACCACGAGCCTGTAGGCTAAGTGCCTGTCAGTTCCTTCTCCGCCGTTCCCCAGTGAGCAGTAATCGTATTCGCGCTTTCAGTCTCTCTGACGGGTTTCAGCTTCAGTTTCAGTTTTGGTTTCAGGTTCAGTTCAGTTCCAGTCTCAGTCTACGAATTTCTCAATTTCGGTCCTTGATCTCGGCTTTAACTTCTACTGATTTTGATCGTGTCAAATAAAAAATCGGCAAGCTACGAAGCCGATCGTATCACTTCCCTGGAAGAACCTCACTTACGAAATAATCACTACAGAAAATAACACGTTCCCCTAAATGGTGACTCTAAACTCGTGACTCTAAAGTGGTAACCCCAGAAATAGTTCGTACCCCAAAGTGGTGACCCCTGTGAAGAAATACCCTCCTTCAAAACATTCGTATGAAGCTCAAGAAACAACCCCAGTGAAGAAACAACCCCAGTGAAGAAACATTTTTCCAGCAAAAAAATCATATTAAGCTCAAGAAACAGTCACAGCGAAGAAAAACTCCATTGACGAACAATTCCCTGTGAAACTCGATCCTCCTCCAGCCAACGGCCGAAAGTCATAAAACGATCAAGAAATTCCTTCGAAGACACATCCTGCGTACAACAAGAGGAGGCGATCGCAGAAACCATCCCCGCACCACCGCTCCAGCTCAGCCTCAGTCATGCTGACTTCAATTAGCCTCTGATCAGACTCTACAACAAACTCCGCTGGACTTCGAGCGAACGTTAGGGAAGTAAACTAATCGTAAGCATTTTTTTACCGTACTGTGTTCATGTCTACTTTCTGTGCTTTTTTTCCCTGCTGCTCTATTTACCCTTTTTTATATTGAGCTATATTTTTTCCTCAACCCATCATTCTTTACTGAGGCTAGTTCGCCTATTGCTCATATTTAATTTATTGTCGCTTCACGAAATTCATAACCTGACTCATGATGACTATATTTTTGATAATGATTATGACTTCTAATAATGATTATTCCATTTGTTCATACTGATGGCGCACGTTCATATCGCACGCGCAGCCATACGCTGTAAATTTCAGAGACTGACTCCTGCCTAAAAATTTGAAACCCGTCAGAGAGGAATCCGCCTCATTTATTGAGGAAATCAATTAATCATGCATTTTAAAATTGAAACGTTCATTGATATTAAACTCAAGGCAATTAAATTTGCACTTCACTTTTTATTAATGCTGGTATCATCCAGTACTTTAGTTACCCTGAGACTTCATACTGTCTTCGTTCCGAAGAAGGAACCTGACAAACGTCGTCCATGCGGTTCAGCTCATAAATCTCGAATACGTGGGGAGCGCTAACTGTATCGAATTCCCTGTAATAAAAGCAGACCACTCGAACGACCGCGCTCACCCTCATAAACTTCACGAGCTCCGTCTCCGCACGGGCATGCTCAAGTTCTCCTTAACATTGATGCTAATGTTCGTAAATATGGATATTTTTCCTACTGAGTTGTGCATAATCGTGTCTTAGCTTAAGAGTTAACTTGGATTGAAGCAGTCGGGCTCCATTTTAGAGATGTAAAGCAAGCTCTTGCCTACTTTCCAACTCACTCTGCCTTTCTTTGTTCAGAGCACTCGTTTTTCACTTTCTCACAGACAGCTCATGTTACGCTGTTGACTCTGCTCTTGAACAAAGCCCTTCGTTTCTCTGCGTACGTTTATTGCCTTCTCTTAAGACCTTCCCTAATTTACAAACGATGCATATTTTTTTTATGACAGAAAGTTACTTACTACATTTCAAGTCGCTCGTTGGTTGTATTTGCTACTATTCGTAATGAATACTTACATAATGTAATCAACAGTAGCGACAACAATTTGCATTCTCTCTTTAGTATATCACGGCAGTTGAGTATATGAAAGGCCACAACATGATTATTGTCTCCTACTATATGTCTCGCTCAGTGTTTACTCAATTAATTTACATTTTCTATTCCAATCAATGTTTGTATAATCTTGCGTCTGCGCCAGCTGACGCTGACGCACTAAAGTCTTGTCAGGAGTGGCTCGGTAATTTAAAGATCACTCGAAGTTAAACTAAGTTAGGCTAAGTTGTACCTTTTGTCAACAGCACAGACTCATTGGTTACCATCGTGTTCATGTTCGTACGAATATCTCACTTCTGGTTCCTTACGAGTGGTAGTAGTGACGGACAAGGTGTGTTTCGGATCTAACTGTATTAGCGTACGACTAGTTATTTCTAAAAATCTCAGACGCTCCGCTTCTGGGGGGGGACTCCTGTAGGGCTGCTAAAATATCGTGAATATTTTAGTATTAAATAACATTAAATTTAGTAATGTTTTAGTTAATTTTTATACGTATTTCACGTCATTTGAAACTAGTATTTTAAAGTTAAAAATTCAATCGTAGTTCCAACTCCAAATTGTAACTCTCGTTTATAGAACACCATAGTCAACCACGAGCCTGTAGGCTAAGTGCCCGTCAGTTCCTTCTCCGCCGTTCCCCAGTGAGCAGTAATCGTATTCGCACTTTCAGTCTTTCTGACGGGTTTCAGCTTCAGTTTCAGTTTCGGTTTCAGGTTCAGTTTCGGTTTCAGGTTCAGTTCAGTTCCAGTCTCAGTCTATGAATTTTTCAATTTCAGTCCTTGATCTCGGCTTTAACTTCTACTGATTTTGATCGTGTCAAATAATAAATCTACAAGCTACGAAGCCGATCGTATCACTTCCCTGGAAGAACCTCACTTACAAAATAATCACTACAGAAAATAACACGTTCCCTAAAGTGGTGACTCTAAACTTGTGACTCTAAAGTGGTAACCCCAGAAATGGTTCGTTCCCCAAAGGTGTAAAATTGTTGGAAACTCATAGATTAAGCCATCCCTAGGCATCAATAACTTTTTTTGACATTATACGAAAATCTTAATGAAAATCTTCTTCTTTGTGTCTGATTTGTTGAAGGTGTGCAGAAGTACATCACATTCCATGTTTTATCGAATATTGAGGCAAATTTTAAAAATTGTCGCTAATTACGTTCGAATCGCGATTCTAGGCGCAGAAAAAACCTCAATTCGATGTTGTTCTGGCAGATGTACTCGATATGGCACAATAACATGTACTTCCAGTTTCAGATCCGTGGTTTGCAGGAATTCATTACGAATTCCTCGAAGTTTTTTATATTGCCATTGAATGAAGTGCAGAATTGAAGGGTGGACAGCACTAGTGGACTTTTTGCCTTTTTTCCCATGGTAAATATAATATATTTTCGACGGGAAAAAATGCAAGTAGTCCACTCCCGTGCTGCCGCTAACACAGCGCTGACAGAGGCGATTACGATCCAGTAGTTTACTATATGAAGGGTGGACAGCACTAGTGGACTACTTGCATTTTTTCCCGTGGGAAAAAATGCAAGTAGTCCACTAGTGCTGTTCACCCTTCAATTGCCGAAAACACAGATTATGCTATTTGTAGGTATCAATAACTTTAATTGGCATGATACGAAAACCTATAACGAAAATCTTCTATTTTTTGTCTGATTTGTTGAAGGTATACAGAAGTACATCGCATATTATGTTTTATCTAATATGTATGAGAATTTGAAAAATATCCCTTACTCACGTTCGAATCACTATTTTAGGCGCAGAGTAAATCTCAATACGATATTGTTTTGGCAGATGTACTCGATAGAGCACACTAACATGGACTTTCAGTTTCAGATCCATGGTTTGCGTGAATTCACGGCGGAATCCATTAGGTTTTTCACATTGTCATTGAATGAAGTGCAGAATTGCCAAAACACATAGATTAAGCTATATCTAGGTATCAATGACTTTAATCCATTTACACCCGTAATTATTGAAGGTTAGGTCAGTTTAAGTTAGGTTAGGCGCCCATTGACGTTAGTAATTATTGAAGGTTAGGTCAGGTCAGGTTTGGGCAGGTTAGGTCAGGTCAGGTAATTATTGAAGTTTTAATGATGTAGAGCTAACAGACACGTGACATCCTCTTACTACAAATGTCCTGAGGCTACTGAAAGCAATTCCGTGTCTGTCTTTTAAGGTTTGATCAATTTTCGTTTTTTTTTCAGGCTGTCAGAATTTTACGCCTCGTTATTCACTAATTCTGATTGTTGAAGAGCAATAATTAATTTTCTTAATTTGAGAGGCAATAAGATTCAGAGTGCTTATAAGAGTATGCTCGTTAACCTATGCTCTAAGCAGTACTATTGCAGTATCAGTTTGAATTTGCGACCTGAAATTTTACGGATTTTGTAAGTTTTTTCTTGGCTGGCATTGTGTTGGATCATAAAAGTATCATCATTCGAAGAATCTGACATCATAGTGATGGTAAGTAAACGATAAAAATATTCAGGATTTGTCTGATAGATACCATGTGTGAATGTGTGACCATGTGTCATTGAATCACCAGGTTAGTCGACTGGTGAGCGAAACTGCTTGCGAGCGGAAAGACCCAGGTTCGAATCCCGCTGACGACATGGTTGACACGGCTAGAAATACGGCATAGGACTTGGGTATACAACCGAATAATTATCGAAGTCATTATCCGACCCAAGAATGGGCCAGAGGGTTCGTTCCTATAGCCTAATTCTATTCTGTTCTATTCTATTCTATTCTGTAAAGTGCATAGTTCGGTTAGGTGGTTGAGAAAGTGAAGTGTTATTTTGTTGAGTGAATGCAACACTGGGCATAAAAGGGTTAATGGCCATTATAGGAACACCTATAACGGAAAGTCTCTATTTTGTGTCTGATTTGTTGAAGGTAAGCAGAAATACATTGCATACCATGTTTTATCGAAGATTGATGCGAATTTGAAAAATTGTCCCTACTCATGTTCGAATCGCGATTCTAGGCGCTGAGTAAACCTAAATTCGATGTTATTTCGGCAAATTCACTCGATATAGAACAATAACATGTACCTAATGTTTCAGATCCGTGGTTTGCATGAATTCATTGCGAAATCCACGTGGTTTTTCACATTGTCATTGAATGAAGTGCAGAATTGCCGAAAACACATAGTTTAAGCCGTCTCTGGGTATCAATAACTTTAATCCATTAACGCCCGTAATTATTCAAGGTTATGTAAGTTTAGGTTAGGTTAGCCACCCATTTACGTTCGTATGTATAGAAGGTGTGGTCAGATGAGGTTAGGTTAGGTTAGGTTAAGTCAGGTCAAGTAATTATTGAAGGTTTAATGATGTAAAGCTAACAGACACATGACATCCTCTCACTACACATGTCCTAAGGTTACTGAAAGCAATTCTGTGTCTGTAAAGTACATAAATTGGTTAGGTGGTTTGAGAAAAGTGAAATGTTATTTGGTTGCGTGAACGCAACACTAGGCATAAATGGGTTAATTGGCATTATAGGAAAACCTACAACGGAAAGTTCATATTTTGTGTCTGATTTGTTGAAAGTAAGCAGAAGTACATTGCATACCATTTTTTATCGAAGATTGATGCAAATTTGACAAATTGTCCCTACTCACGTTCGAATTGCTATTCTGGGGCAGAGAAAATCTCAAATCGATTGTGTATCGGCAGATGTACTCGATATAGCACACTAACATGAGCTTCCAGTTTCAGATTCGTGGTCTGCATGAATTCTTTGCAGAATCGAAAAGATTTTTCACATTGTCATTGAATGAAGTGTAGAATTGCCGAAACCACATACATGAAGCTATTTCTTGGTATCAATAACGTTAATCCATTTACGCCCGTAATTATTGAAGGTTAGGTCAGTTTAGGTTATGTTAGGCGCCCATTTACGTTAGCAATTATTGAAGGTTAGGTCAGGTTAGGTTTGGGCAGGTTAGGACAGGTCCGGTAATTATTGAAGTTTTAATGATGTAGAGCTAACAGACACGTGACATCCTCTTACTACAAATGTCCTGAGGCTACTGAAAGCAATTCTGTGTCTGTAAAGTGCATAGTTTGGTTAGGTGGTTGAGAAAGTGAAGTGTTATTTTGTTGAGTGAACGCAACACTGGGCATAAAAGGGTTAATTGGCATTATAAGAAAACCTATAAAGAAATTTTTCTATTATGTGTCTGATTTGTTGAAGGTATACAGAAGTACATCACATATTATGTTTTATCCAAGATGTATGAAAATTTGAAAAATATCCCCTATCCACGTTCGAATCACTATTTTAGGCGCAGAGAAAATCTCAATTGTATTTTAGTTCGGCAGATGTAATCTGTATAGCACACTAACATAAACTTCCAATTTCAGATTCGTGGTTTGCATGAATTCACTGAAGAATCCACAAGGTTTTTCACATTGTCATTGAATGAAGTGCAGAATTGCGAAAAGACATAGATTAAGCTATATCTAGGTATCAATTACTTTAATCCATTTACGCTCGTAATTATTGAAGGTTAGGTCAGTTTAGATTAGGTTAGGCGCCCATTTACATTCGTAATTATTGAAGGTTATGTTAGGGCAGGTTAGGTCAGATCAGGTAATTATTTAGGGTTTAATGATGTAGAGCTAACAGACACGTGACATCCTCTCAGTACAAATGTCCTGAGGCTACTGAAAGCAATTCCGTGTCTGTAAAGTGCATAGTTTTGTTAGGTGGTTGAGAAAAGTGATGTGTTATTTTGTTGCGTGAACGTAACACCGGGTATAAATGGGTTAATTGGCATTATAGAAAAACCTGTAACGAAAATTTTCTATTTTGTGTCTGATTTTTTGAAGGTATGATGGATTACATCGCACACTATGTTTATCGAAGATTGATACAAATTTGAAAAATTGCCCCTACTCACGTACGAATCACTATTTTAAGCGCAGAGTAAATCTCAATACGATATTGTTTTGGCAGATTTACTCGATAGAGCACACTAACATGAATTTCCAGTTTCAGATTCATGGTTTGCATGAATTCACTGAAGAATCCACAAGGTTTTTCACATTGTCATTGAATGAAGTGCAGAATTGCCGAAACACATGGATTAAGCTATTACTAGGTATCAACAACTTTAATCCATTTACGCCCGTAATTATTGAAGGTTAGGTTAGTTTAGGTTAGGTTAGGCGCCCATTGACGTTCGTATTTATTGAAAGTTAGGTCAGGTTAGGTTAGGGCACATTAGGTCATGTCAGGTAATTATTGAAGGTTTAATGATGTAGAGCTAAGAAAAATGTGACATCCTCTCATTACAATTTTCCTCAGGCTACTGAAAGCAATTCCGTGTCTGTAAAGTGCATATTTTGGTTAGGTGGTTGAGAAAAGTGGTGTTATTTTGTTGAGTGAACGCAACACTGGAAACAAATGGCGTAATTGGAATTATAGGAGAACCTATAACAAAAATTTTCTATTATGTGTCTGATTTGTTGATAGTATGCAGAAGTACATCGCATACCATGTTTTATCGAAGATTGATGCGAATTTGAAAAATTGCCCCAACTCACTTTCGAATCGCTATTTCTGGTGCAGAGTGAATCTCGATTCGACGGTGTTTCGGCAGATGTGCTTGATATCGCACAATAACATGGACTTCCAGTTTCAGATCCGTGGTTTGCATGAATTCACGGCGGAATCCATTAGGTTTTTCACATTGTCATCGAATGAAGTGCAGAATTGCCGAAAACACATAATTTAAGCCGTCTCTGGGTATCAATAACTTTAATCCATCAAGCCCATAATTATTCAAGGTTAGGTCAGTTTAGGCTAGGTTAGGCACCCATTTACGTTCGTATTTATTGAAGGTTTGGTTAGATGAGGTTAGGTTAGGTTAAGTTAGGTCAGGTCAAGTAATTATTGAAGGTTTAATGATGTAAAGCTAAGAGACACATGACATCCTCTCACTACACATGTCCTGGGGCTACTGAAAGCAATTTTGTGTCTGTAAAGTACATAAATTGGTTAGATGGTTTGAGAAAAGTGAAATGTTATTTTGTTGCGTGAACGCAACACTGGGCATAAATGGGTTAATTGGCATTATAGGAACACCTATAACCGAAAGTTTCTATTTTGTGTATGATTTGTTGAAGGTAAGCAGAAGTACATTGCATACCATGTTTTATCGAAGATTGATGCGAATTTGAAAAATTGTCCTTACTCACGTTCGAACTGCTATTCTAGGCGCAGAGAAAATCTCAATTCGATGTTATTTTGGCAGATGTACTCGATATAGCACACTAACAAAAATTTCTAGTTTCAGACCCATGGTTTGCATGAATTCATTGCGGAATGCGCAAGGTTTTTCACATTGTCATCGAATGAAGAGCAGAATTGCCGAAAACACAAAGATTAAGCTATATCTAGTTATCAAAAACTTTAATCCGTTTACGCCCCTAATTATTGAAGGTTAGGCCAGTTCAGGTTAGGTTAGGCGCCCATTTACATTTGTATTTATTGAAGGTTAGGTCAGGTTAGGTTTGGGCAGGTTAAGTCAGGTCAGGTAATTATTAAAGGTTTAATGATGTGAAGGTAACAGACACGTGACATCCTCTCACTACAAATGTGCTGAGGTTACTGAAATTAATTCCGTGTCTGTAAAGTGCATAATTTGATTAGGTGTTTGAGAAAAGTAAAGTGTTGTTTTGTTGCGTGAACGCAACACTGGGCATAAATGGGTTAATTGACATTAAAGGAAAACTTATAGCGAAAAATTTCTATTATGTGTCTGATTTGTTGATAGTATGCAGAACTACATCGCATCCCATATTTTATCGAAGAATGATGCAAATTTGAAAAATTGTCCCAACTCACATTCGAATCGCTATTTTAGGTGCAGAGTGAATCTCAATGCGATGTTGTTTCGGGAGATGTACTAAATAGAGCATAATAACATAGACTTCCAGTTTCAGATCCGTGGTTTGCACGAATTCACGGCGGAATCCACAAGGTTTTTCACATTGAAAGAGGTAGAGAATATCCGAAAACACATAAATTAGGCTATGTCTAGTTATCAATAACTTCAATTGACAATGTACGAAAATCTATAGCAAAAATCTACTATTTTGTGTCTGATTTGTTGAAGGTATGCAGAAGTACATCGCATACCATGTTTTCTCGAAGATTGATGCGAAATTGAAAATTTTCCCTACTCACGTTCGAATCGCTCTACTAGGAGCAGAGAGAATCTCAATTCGATGTTATTTCGGCAGGTGTACTCAATAGAGCATAAAAACATGGACTTCCAGTTTCAGATCCGTGGTTTTCATGAATTCACGGCGGAATCCACAAGGTTTCTCACATTAAAAGAGGTACAGAATTGCCGAAAACACATAGATTAAGCTATGTCTAGTTATCAATAACTTCAATTGACAATGTTTACGAAAATCTATAGCAAAAATCTACTATTTTGTATCTGATTTGTTGAGGGTATGCAAAAGTACATGGCATACCATGTTTTATTGAAGATTGATGCAAATTTGAAAACTTTCCCACACTCACGTTCGATTCAATATTCTAGGTGAAGAGTAAATTTCAATTCGATATTGTTTTATCAGATATACCCGATAGAGCGCACTAATATGGACTTTCAGTTTCATATCCGTGGTTTGCATGAATTCCTTGCAAAATCCACGACGTTTTTCACATTGTGATTGAATGAGGTGCAAAATTGCCGAAAACACATAGTTTAAGCTATTTCTAGGTATCAAAAACTTTAACCCATTTACGCCTGTAATTATTCAAAGTTAGGTCATTTTAGGTTAGGCTAGGTGCCCATTTACATTCGTAATTATTGAAGGTTAGGTCAGGTCAGGTATTTATTGAAGGTTTAATGATGTAAAGGTAAATGACACGTGAAATCCTCTCACTACAAATGTCCTGAGGCTACTAAAATTAATTCCGTGTATGTAAAGTGCATAATTTGGTTAGGTGTTTGAGAAAAGTGAAGTGTTATTTTCTTGCGTTAAACGCAACACTGGGAATAAATGGGTTAATTGGCATTATAGGAAAACCTATAACGAAAATTTTTTATTTTGTGTCTGATTTGTTGAAGGTATGCAGAAGTACATCGCATCCCATGTTTTATCGAATATTGATGCAAATTTGAAAAATTGCATCAACTCACGTTCAAATCGCTATTTTAGGCGCCGAGTGAATTTCAATTGGATGTTGTTTCGGCAGATGTACTTGATAGAGCATAATAACATGGACTTCCAGTTTCAGATCCGTGGTTTGCATGAATTCACGATGGAATCCACAAGGTTATTCACATTGTCATTGAATGAGGTGCAGAATTGCCGAAAACACATCGATTAAGCTATTTCTAGGCATCAATAACTTCAATTGACTATGTACGAAAATCTATAACGAAAATCTACTATTTTTTGTCTGATTTGTTGAAAATATGCCGAAGTACATCGCATACCATGTTTTATCGAAGATTGATGCGAATTTGAAAACTTGCCCCTGCTCACTTTCGATTCACTATTCTAGGTGCAGAGTAAATCTCAATTCGATATTGTTTTGGCAGAAATACCCGATAGAGCACACTAATATGGACTTCCAGTTTCAGATCCGCGGTTTGCATGAATTAAATACAAAATCCATGACGTTTTTCACATTGTGATTGAATGAGGTGCAGAATTACCGAAAACACATAGTTTAAGCTATCTCTAGGTATCAATAACTTTAATCCATCTACGCCCGCAATTATTCAAAATAAGGTCAGTTTAGGTTAGGTTAGGCGCCCATTTACATTCGTAATTATTGTGGGTTAGGTCAGGCTAAGTTAGGGCAGGTTAGGTCAGGTTAGGTAATTATTGAAGGTTTAATGATGTAAAGGTAACAGACACGTGACATCCTCTCACTACAAAAGTCCTGAGGCTACTGAAATTAATTCCGTGTCTGTAAAGTGCATAATTTGGTTAGGTGTTTGAGAGAAGTGAAGTGTTATTTTGTTGCGTGAACGCAACACTGGACATAAATGGGTTAATTGACATTATAGGAAAACCTATAACCAAAAATTTTCTATTTTGTGTGTGATTTGTTGAAGGTATGCAGAAGTACATTGCATACCATTTTTTTATCGACGATTGAAGAGAATTTAAAAAACTGCCCCTACTCACGTTCGAATCGCTATTCTTGGAGCAGAGTGAATCTCAATTCAGTGTTTTTTACGGCAGATGTACTCGATAGAGCATACTAACATGGATTTCTAGTTTCAGATCCGTGGTTTGCACGAATTCACGGCGGAATTCACAAGGTTTTTCACGTTGTCATTGAAAGAGGTTCAGAATTGCCGAAAAGACCTAGATTTGGTCATGTCTAGGTATCAATAACTTCAATTGACAATATACAAAAATCTACTATTTTGTGTCTGATTTTTTGAAGGTATGCAGATGTACATCGCATACCATGTTTTATCGAAGATTGACGCGAATTTGAAAAAATTGTCCCTACTCACGTTCGAATTACTATTCTAAGTGCAGAGAAAATCTCAATTCGACATTATTTCCGCAGATGTTCTCGATATACCACGCTAAAAATGAACTTCCAGTTTCAGATTCGTGGTTTGCATGAATTCACTGAAGAATCCACAAGGTTTTTCACATTGTCATTAAATGAAGTACATTAATGCCGAAACACATAGATTAAACTATATATAGGTATCAATAACTTTTATCCATTTACGACCGTAATTATTGAAGGTTAGGTCAGTTTAGGTTAGTTTAGGCACCCATTTACGTTCGTAATTATTGAAGGTTAGGTCAGGTTAGGTTTGGGGAGGTTAAGTCAGGTCATGTAATTATTAAAGGTTTAATGATGTGAAGGTAACAGACACGTGACATCCTCTCACTACAAATGTCCTGAGGCTACTGAAATTAATTCCGTGTCTGTGAAGTGCATAATTTGATTAGGTGTTTGAGAAAAGTAAAGTGTTGTTTTGTTGCGTGAACGCAACACTGGGCATAAAAGGCTTCATTGGCATTATAGGAAAACTTATAGCAAATAATTTCTATTAGGTGTCTGATTTGTTGAAGGTATGCAGAAGTACATCGCATCCCATATTTTATCGAAGAATGATGCGAATTTGAAAAATTGACCCAACTCACGTTCGAATCGCTATTTTAGGCGCAGAGTGAATCTCAATGCGATGTTGTTTCGGCAGATGTACTTGATAGAGCATAATAACATGGACTTCCAGTTTCAGATCCATGGACTGCATGAATTCACGGCGGAATCTACAAGGTTTTTCACATTGTCATTGAAAGATGTACGGAATTGCCGAAAACACATAAATTAAACTATATATAGGTATCAATAACTTTCATCCATTTACGACCGTAATTATTGAAGGTTAGGTTAGTTTATGTTAGGTTAGGCGCCCATTTACGTTCACAATTATTGAAGGTTAGGTTAGGTTAGGTTAGCGCAGGTTAGGTCATGGCAGGTAATTGTCGCGATATGATATTTCTTTACATTATATATTGCATGAATTGCATGTATATTTATTTATTTATTGTTATTCGCTGAGTTTATTAATGTCAATATTTTTCACTTCTACATCAATCAATAAATGAATAACTTTTATAGCAAACAAACATGATCGCTATGAGGCGTCCAAATCCCTCAACACATTTTTATGATTGAAGTACGCTATTCTAACAGTTGCCGAGTGAGAGGGTAAATGAAATGACACGTTATATTCCAGTTTGAATTATTGTAACACGGGAAAATTTAGTTAACATTGGATCTCAGCGATCGACATACTAAATCAACATTTAGGCATGAATGTTACGCTGAATTATACTCTGTGATCACACGACTAACAACAAATTAACCTTTACCTCCCTTGCACGACGATGATGATTCCCTCACGATGTACCCTTCACTAAATTCACGAAGCTCACCAGCACACTTCCCAAGCCTAACATAAACTGCGGATGTTGAATGTTGGAGGACTCTCGCAAGTCGCCCGATGATCACTTCCCCTATTATAGATTGAAGACAATGTTGGAGATGCCGATGACTCTTGCAGACTTGTAGAGTAATGTTGAAGACGATGCCGATGTCTCTCACTAATGTTGAAGACCAATGTTATATGTTGCCGTTGCTCGTCCTTACAATTGCAGACTGATGTTCCTCGGATGATGATGATGCTGTTGTTGACTATATCTTCCCTTGAATTGAACATGTTGATGACTCTTCGATGAATTGTTTCTTCACAGCTTCTTCTTTGAATTATTGTCTCGCCGCCAGTAAAGATGAATATACTTCCGACGAGCGTTGACGGCACAACTTTGCCGGCTTGCCGCTTGCCATGGCGGCAAGCGATCACATTTTCCTTACGTCCTTCTTCCTCTGAGTCTCGAACTTGAAGTCATTCCCGTCTCAATGCGTGTGTTTATATATGAGTTACCCTCACCAACTTCACGAAGCAGGCCTATAGCGGTTGGTTCTAACCGTCAGACATTCCTGAGCGCCGTCTTTCCCACGCATGTCCGCTACAGCTACGATTTCGCGACCAACATTCCTATGTTTCTGCCTCTACATCCCTTATATATATATCGATATATATACCTATGTATTCATATTCATGACATAATTATTGAAGGTTTAATGATGTAGAGCTGACAGACACGTGACATCCTCAAACTAGAAATTTCCTAAGGCTACTGAAAGCAATTCCGAGTCTGTAAAATGCATAGTTTAGTTAGGTGGTTTAAAAAAATTATAGTGTTATTTTGTTGAGTAAACGCAGCACTGGGCATAAATGGCTTAATTGACATTATAAGAGAACCAATAACGAAAAATTTCTATTATGTGTCTGATTCGTTGAGAGCATGCAGAAGTACATCGCATCCCATGTTTCATCAAATATTGATGCAAATTTGAAAAATTGCCACAACTCACGTTCGAATCGCTATTTGAGACGCTGAGTGAATCTCAATTCGACGTTGTTTCGTCAAATGTGCTCGATATCGCACAAAAACATGGATTTCCAGTTTTAGAGCTTTGGTTTGCATGAAATCAAGACTGAATCCACAAGGTTTTTCACATTGCCATTGAAAGAGGTACAGAATTGCCGAAAACACATAGATTAGGCTATGTCCAGGTATCAATAACTTCAATTGACAATGTACGAAAATCTATAGCAAAAATCTTCGATTTTGTGTCTGAAATGTTGAGGGTATGCAAAAGTACATCGCATACCATGTTTTATGGAAGATTGATGCGAATTTGAAAACTTGCCCCTACTCACGTTCGATTCACTATTCTAGGTGCAGAGTAAATCTCAATTCGATATTGTATTGGCAGATATACCCAATAGAGCACACTAACATGAACTTCAAGTTTCAGATCCGTGGTTTGCATGAATTTGTGGCGGAATGAACAAGGTTTTTCACCTTGTCATTGAATGAAATGCAGAATTGCTGAAAACACATAGATACAGCTATGTCTAGGTATCAATAACTTTAATCCATTTACACCCGTAATTATTGAAGGTTAGGTCAGTGTAGGTTAGGTTAGGCGCCCATTTACGCCCGTAATTATCGAAGATTAGGTCAGTTTAGGTTAGGTTTGTTGCCCATTTACGTTCATTTCATTGAAGGTTAGGTCAGGTTAGGTTAAGGCAGGTTAGGTCATGTCAGGTAATTATTGAAGGTTTGATGATGTAGAGCTAACAGACACGTGACATCTTCTCACTAGAAATTTCCTGAGGTTACTGAAAGCAATTCCGAGTCTGTAAAGTGCATAGTTTGGTTAGGTTTTTGAGACAAATGAATTGTTATTTTGTTGAGTGAACGCAACACTGGGCATAAAAGGCTTCATTGGCATTATAGGAAAACCTATAGCAAATATTTTCTATTATATGTATGATTTGTTGAAGGTATGCAGAAATACATCGCATCCCATGTTTTATTGAAGATGATGTGAATTTGAAATATTGCCCCAACTCACGTTCGAATCGCTATTTTAGGCGCAGAGTGAATCTCAATTCGACATTATTTCCGTAGATGTACTCGATAGAGCACACTAACATGAACTTCCAGTTTCAGATTCATGGGTTGCATGAATTCACTGAAGAATCTACAAGGTTTTTCACATTGTCATTGAATGAAGTTCAGAATTGCCGAAACACATAGATAAAGCTATATCTAGGTATCAATAACTTTTTTCCATTTACGACCGTAATTATTTAAGGTTAGGTCAGTTTAGGTTAGGTTAGGTGCCCATTTACGTTCATAATTATTGAAGGTTAGGTCAGGTTAGGTTGGGGCAGGTTAGGTCAAGTCAGGTAATTATTGAGGGTTTAATGATGTAGAGCTAACAGACACGTGACATCCCCTCACTAGAAATTTCCTGATGCTACTGAAAGAAATTCCAAGTCTGTAAAGTGCATAGTTTGGTTAGGTTGTTAAGGAAAGTTAAGTGTTATTTTGTTGAGTGAACGCAACACTGGGCATAAAAGACTTCATTAGCATTATAGGAAAACCAATAGCGAAAATTTTCTATTATGTGTCTGCTTTGTTGAAGGTATGCAGAAGTACATTGCATCCCATGTTTTATTGAAAATTCATGCCAATTTGAAATATTGCCCCAACTCACGTTCGAATCGCTATTTAGGCGCAGAATGAATCTCAATACGATGTTGTTTCGGCAGATGTACTTGATAGAGCACAATAACATGGATCTCCAGGTTCAGATCCGTGGTTTGCATGAATCCACAACGGAATCCACATAGTTTTTCACATTGAAAGAGGTACGGAATTGCCGAAAACAAATAAATTAGGCTATCTCTAGGAATCAATAACTTCTTTTGACACTATACAAAAATCTACTATTATGTGTCTGATTTGTTGAAGGTATGCAGAACTATATTGCATACCATGTTTTATCGAAGATTGATGCCAATTTTAAAAATTGTTCGTACTCACATTCGAATCGCTATTCTAGGTACAGAGAAAATCTCGATTCGACATTATTTCTGCAGATGTACTCGATATAGGACACTAAAATGAACTTCCAGTTTCAGATTCGCGGTTTGCATGAATTCACTGATGAATCCACAAGGTTTTTACATTGTCAATGAATGAAGTGCAGAAATGCCGAAACACATAGATTAAACTATATATAGGTATCAATAACTTTTATTCATTTACGACCGTAATTATTTAAGGTCAGGTCAGTTTAGGTTAGGTTAGGCGCCCATTTACGTTCGTAATTATTGAAGGTTAGGTCAGGTTAGGTGGAGCAGATTAGGTCAGGTCATGTATTTATTAAAGGTTTAATGATTTAAAGGTAACAGACACGTGACATCCTCTCACTACAAATGTCCTGAGGCTACTGAAAGCAATTCCGAGTCTGTAAAGTGCATAGTTTGGTTAGGTGGTTGAGAAAAATGAATTATTATTTTGTTGAGTGAACGCAACACTGGGCGTAAAAGACTTCATTGGCATTATAGGAAAACCTATAGCAAATATTTTCTATTATATGTCTGATTTGTTGAAGGTATGCAGAAGTACATCGCATCCCATGTTTTATTGAAGATGATGTGAATTTGAAATATTGCCCCAACTCACGTTCGAATCGCTATTTTAGGCGCAGAGTGAATCTCAATGCGATGTTGTTTCCGCAGATGTACTTGATATAGCATAATAACGTGGACTTTCAGTTTCAGTTCCGTGGTTTGCATGAATTCACGGCGGAATCCGAAAGGTGTTTCACATTGAAAAAGGTACAGAATTGCCGAAAACACATAGATTAAGCTATGTCTAGGTATCAATAACTTCAATTGACAATTTACGAAAATCTATTGCGAAAATCTTTTATTTTGTGTTTGATTTGTGGAGGGTATGCAAAAGTACATTGTATAGCAAGTTTTATCGAAGATTGATGCGAATTTGAAAACTTGCTCCTACTCACGTTCGATTCACTATTCTAGGTGCAGAGTAAATCTTAATTTGATATTGTTTTTGCAGATTTACCGGATAGAGCACACCAATATGGACTTCCAATTTCAGATCCGTGGTTTGCATGAATTCCTTGCAAAATCCACGACGTTTTTCACATTGTGATTGAATGAGGTGCAGAATTGCCGAAAACACATAGTTTGAGCTATATCTAGGTATCAATAACTTTAATCCATTTGCGCCCATAATTATTCAAAGTTAGGTCAGTTTAGGTTAGATTAGGCGCCCATTTACATTCGTAATTATTGAAGGTTATGTCAGGCTAGGTTAAGGATGGTTAGGTCAATTTAGGTAATTATTAAAGGTTTAATGATGTAAAGGTAACAGACACGTGACATCCTCTCACTACAAATGTCCTGAGGCTACTGAAATTAATTCCGTGTCTGTAAAGTGCATAATTTGGTCTGGTGTTTGAGAAAAGTGAAGTATTATTTTGTTGAGTGAACGCAACACTGGGCATAAATGGGCTAATTGGCATTATAGGGAAACCTAAACAAAAATTTTCTATTATGTGTCTGATTTGTTGAAGGTATGCAGAAGTACATCGCATCCCATGTTTTATTGAAAATTTATGCCAATTTGAAAAATTGCCCCAACTCACGTTCGAGTCGCTATTTAGGCGCAGAATGAATCTCAATACGATGTTGTTTCGGCAGATATACTTGATAGAGCACAATAACATGGATCTTCAGGTTCAGATCCGTGGCTGGCATGAATTCACAGCGGAATGCACAAGGTTTTTCACATTGAAAGAGGTACAGAATATCCGGAAACACATAAATTAGGCTATCTCTAGGTATCAATAACTTCTTTTGACAATATACAAAAATCTAATGTTTTGTGTCTGATTTGTTGAAGGTATGCAGAACTACATCGCATACCATGTTTTATCGAAGATTGATATGAATTTTAAAATTTGTCCGCACTCACATTTGAATTGCTATTCTAGGAACAGAGAAAATCTCAATTCGAAATTATTTCCGCAGATGTACACGATATAGCACACTAACATGAATTTCCTGTTTCGGATTCGTGGTTTGCATGAATTCAACGAAGAATCCACAATGTTTTTCGCATTGTCATTGACTGAAGTGCAGAATTGCCGAAACACATAGATTAAGCTATATCTAGGTATCAATAACTTTAATCCATTTACAACCGTAATTATTATAGGTTAGGTCAGTTTAGGGTAGATTAGGCGCCCATTTACGTTCGTAATTATTGAAGGTTAAGTCAGGCCAGGTTAGGGCAGGTTAGGTCATGTCAGGTAGTTATTGAAGGTTTAATGATGCAGAGTTAACAGAAACGTTACATCCTTTCACTACAAATTTCCTGAGGCTACTGAAAGCAATTCCGTGTCTGTAAAGTGCATAGTTTGGTTAGGTGGTTGAGAAAAGTAAAGTGTTATTTTGTTGAGTGAACGCAGCACTGAGCAAAAATGGCTCAATTGGCATTATAGGAAAACCTATACCGAAAATTTTCTTTTTGTGTGTCTGATTTGTTGAACGTATACAGAAGTACATTGCATACCATGTTTTATCGGAGATTGATGCAAATTTCAAAAATTGCCCCAACTCACGTTCGAATCGCTATTCTAGGCGCAGAGTGAATCTCAATACGATGTTGTTTTTGCAGATTTACTTGATAGAGCATAATAACATGGACTTCCAGTTTGAGATCCGTCGTTTGCATGAATTCACGGCGGAATCCACAAGGTTTTTCACATTGTCATTGAAAGAGGTACAGAATTGGGACTTGGGTAAACAACCGAATAATTATCGAAGTAATTATCCGACCCAAGAATGCGCCTGAAGGTTTGTTCCTATAGCCTCATTCTATTCTATTCTATTCTAATTGCCGAAAACACATAGATTAAGCTATGTTTAGGTATCAATAACTTCAATTGACAATGTACGAAGATGTATAGCGAAAATCTACTATTTTGTGTCTGATTTGTTGAGGTTATACAAAAGTACATCGCATACCATGTTTTATCGAAGATTGATGCAAATTTGAAAAATTGCGCCAACTCACGTTCGAATCGCTATTTTAGACGCAGAGTGAATCTCAATTCGACGTTGTTTCGACAGATGTGCTCGATATCGCACAATAACATGGACTTCCAGTTTCAGAGCTTTGGTTTGCGTGAATTCACGGCTGAATCCACAAGGTTTTTCACATTGTCATTGAAATAGATACAGAATTGCCGAAAACACATAGATTAAGCTATGTCCAGGTATCAATAACTTAAATTGACAATGTACGAAAATCTATAGCGAAAATCTACTATTTTGTGTCTGATTTGTTGAGGTTATACAAAAGTACATCGCATACCATGTTTTATCGAAGATTGATGCAAATATGAAAACTTGCCCCTACTCATGTTCTATTCACTATTCCAGGTGCAGAGTAAATCTCAATTTGATATTGTATTGGCAGGTATACCCGATAGAGCACACTAATATGGACTTCCAGTTTCAGATCCGTGGTTTACATGAATTCATTGCAAAGTCCACGACGTTTTTCACATTGTGATTGAATGAGGTGCAGAATTGCCGAAAACACATATTTTAAGCTACCTCTAGTTTTCGATAACTTTAATCCATTTACGCCCGTAATTATTCAAAGCTAGGTCAGTTTAGGTTAGGTTAGGCGCCTATTTACATTCGTAATTATTGAATGTTAGGTCAGGCTCGGGTAGGGCAGGTTAGGTCACGTCAGGTAATTATTAAAGGTTTATTGATGTAAAGGTAACAGACACGTGACATCCTCTCACTACAAATGTCCTGAGGTTACAGAAATTAGTTATGTGTCTGTAAAGTGCATAATTTGGATAAGAGTTTGAGAAAAGTGGTGTTAGTTGGTTGCATGAACGCAACACGGGCCATAAATGGGTTAATTGACATTATAGGAAAACCCAAAACGAAAATTTTCCATTTTGCTTCTGATCTGTTGAATGTATGCAGAAGTACATTGCACACCATGTTTTATCGAAGATTGAAGCAAATTTGAAAAATTGCCCCAACTCACGTTCGAATCGCTATTCTAGGCGCAGACTGAATCTCAATTCAATGTTGTTTTGGCAGATGTACTCGATAGAGCACACTAACATGGACTTCCAGTTTCAGATCCGTGGTTTTCATGAATTCACTGCAGAATCCACAAGGTTTTTCACGTTGTAATTGAAAGAGGTACAGAATTGCCGAAAAGACATAGATTTGGCTTTGTCTAGGTATCAATAACTTCAATTGACAATCTACAAAAATCTACTATTTTGTGTCCGATTTCTTGAAGGAATGCAGAAGTACATTGCATACCATGTTTTATCGAAGATTGATGCGAATTTGAAAAATTGTCCCTACTCAGGTTTGAACCGCTATTCTAGGCGCAGAGAAAATCTCAATTCGATATTATTTTCGCAGATGTACTCGATATAGCACACTAACATGAACTTCCAGCTTCACATCAGTGGTTTGCATGAATTTACTGCGGAATGCCCAAGGTTTTTCAAATTGTCATTGAATGAAGTGCAGAATTGCCAAAAACACATAGGTTAAGCTATATCTAGGTATCAATAACTTTAATCCATTTATGCCCTTAATTATTGAAGGTTCGGTTAGTTCAGGTGAGGTTAGGCGCCCATTTAGGTTCATAATTGTTGAAGGTTTGGTTAGGTTAGGTTGGGGCAGGTTAGTTCAGGTCAGGTAATTATTACAGGTTTAATGATGTAGAGGTAACAGACACGTGACGTACATCCTCTAACTACAAATGTCCTGAGCCTACTGAAATTAATTCCGTGTCTGTAAAGTGCATAATTTGGTTAGGTGTTTGAGAAAAGTGAAATGTTTGTTTGTTGCGTGAACGCAACACTGGGCATAAATGGGTTAATTGACATTATAGGAAAACCCATAACGAAAATTTTCCATTTTGTGTATGATTTGTTGAAGGTATGCAGAAGTACATCGCATCCCATGTTATATCGAAGATTGATGCAAATTTGAAAAATTGCCGCAACTCACGTTCAAATCGCTATTTTAGACGCAGAGTGAATCTCAATACGATGTTGTTTCGGCAGATGTAGGTACTTGATAGAGCATAAAAACATGAACTTCTAATTTCAGATCCGTGGTTTGCATGAATTCACGGCGGAATCCACAAGGTTTTTCACATTGAAAGAGGTACAGAATTGCCGAAAACACACAAATTGGGGTATATCTAGGTATCAATATCTTCTTTTGACAATATACAAAAATCTAGTATATTGTGTCTGATTTGTTGAAGGTATGCAGAAGTACATCGCATTCCATGTTTTATCGAAGATTGATGCAAATTTGAAAAATTGTCCGTACTCACATTCGAATCGCTATTCTAGGTACAGAGAAAATCTCAATTCGATATTATTTCCGCAGATGTACTCGATATAGCACACTAACATGAACTTCCAGTTTCAGATTCATGGTTTGCATGAATTCACTGAAGAATCCACAATGTTTTTCACCTTGTCATTGAATGAAGTGCAGAATTGCCGAAACACATAGATTAAGCTATCTCTATGTATCAATAACTTTCATCCATTTACAACCGTAATTATTGAAGGTTAGGTCAGTTTAGGTTAGGTTAGGCACCCATTTACGTTCGTAATTATTGAAGGTTAAGTCAGGTTAGGCTAACGCAGGTTAGGTCATGTCAGGTAATTATTGAAGGTTTAATGATGTAGAGCTAACAGACACGTGACATCCCCTCACTAGAAATTTCCTGATGCTACTGAAAGAAATTCCAAGTCTGTAAAGTGCATAGTTTGGTTAGGTTGTTAAGAAAAGTTAAGTGTTATTTTGTTGAGTGAATGCAACACTGGGCATAAAAGACTTCATTGGCATTATAGAAAAACCTACAGCAAAAATTTTCTACTATGTGTTTGATTTGTTGAAAGTATGCAGAAGTACATTGCATCCCAAGTTTTATCAAAGATTGAAGCAAATTTGAAAAAATGGCCCCTACTCACGTTCGAATAGCTATTCTAAGCGCAGAGTAAATCACAATTGAAGGGTGGAAAGTACTAGTGGACTACTTGCATTTTTTCCTGTGGAAAATATTTAGTAGACTACTGGATCGTAATCGCCTCTGTCAGCGCTGTGTTAGCGACAGCATGGGACAGCTAAAGTAGACTACTCGACTTAGTCTCCTTTAGATTTACTGCCGAACGCGTATTTTTACCCTGCATTGCGAGTACAGCTCTACCTATGCGTCTTTTAAAGCTACTCTGCGATTGGTTGCGCGAGAGGGCTAGGTCCCGCCCCTCCTCCTTCTGGTATAATTATTTTAGTCGAAATAAATTAATTATTTTGCAGCTCCACCAATAGTTTGGTATACTTTAAATATCACGGTTTACTTTAAATACTAAATATAAAAATGCTAGCACTTGTTTTAACTTTAAAACGCAGTTTTAAAAAATACGCTCGTTGAGACGAGTATATGCAAGAAAAGTTTTTCTCAACAGAAAATGTGAGGGTTTCAATGTCGTACAGAATTAAATAGAGTTTGTTGCTTCTGTGTAATGAAGCAACAATTTTTTATAGACAAGGTAATTCTATTGTTTATTTAATTTTGTCTTGTACCTTTAAGTACTGTCTTACCGTCGTAAATTTCAGTGATAGTATTTTTAAACCAGAAAAACTTCCTAGATAGTAACTATAGCAATGTTAACAATGAGATCTCAGCGAAAGGAAAACAAATACTGAATCTATTGGTTTCCAAAAATGTTGATATATAGAGAATATAATACAACCCGATCAAATTTTAAAATTCCTGAACATAAAGGTATTTTTTGAATACACATATCATGATAAGTAATACAATGATCAAGAAAAACTTTAAAACTTATACCCTGACGTTATTTTAAGGTTCGGGGTTTAAAACAATTCGGAAAGTCTGGTGACAGAAAGAACACCAATGAGTCGTTAAATTAAATGTATTGGAGGTTGCATCTTGCATGATTATTAATATTTGAGGTTCGACAAAAAACAATAGCCGATTTTATTCAGAGCCTAACAATTGGAAAACAGATTATCATTGCATATGTGAGAATAGTTTCTAATGTGCAGGTATGAGTATGACAAAAAAGTCAAATTGCAAATTTGAACTACCTTTGTGTGCATGAAGTCGGAATGTGCTTGTGTACTATACGGTTAATTTAATCAATGACAACAAAATAACTGATCATGTTGAAAGCGTACGAGCAGAAATAAATTATCATTGCATCTAATAAACTAATAAAATGGGTATGTAGAACAAAACAATTCGAATTACTTAGTGCGTTATTATTTTCTACTCACAAAATTTTCAATCTAGTATTGAAACCTATAATATACGATCTTCGAATGTGAATTATTGTTAATGATTGAAAGCGTATTGTTTAGCTAATTTTTCTATGAAAATTATATAGAAGGTAATAGT
>VCRD01003231.1:54226-65691 GCA_006783055.1 Trinorchestia longiramus | reverse complement strand
AACATCACCAGCTTGGTCGACTGGTGAGCGAATATGCTTGCGGGCGGGAAGACCCGGGTTCGAATCCCGCTGCCGACATGGTTGATGCAGCTGGCTATACGGCATGGGACTTGGGTAAAACAACCGAATAATTATCGAAGTAATTATCCGACTCAAGAATGGGCCAGAAGGTTCGTTCCTATAGCCTCATTCTATTCTGTTCTATTCTAAAATTCACGTCGCAAGTAGTCCAAGACACAAAATCGCTATTGTGTTCGATGAACAGTTCGTCTAAATGACACTTTGGAAAGAAACTGAGAAAAATTAAAGCGTTTACCTAACTCACAGCTAAAACTCATGATCAATTAGCGCAATTTGAACTGCAGATACAGATGTACGCAGCTCAGAATATCTCAATATTAGCTCATACCACCAAGAGAGTTACTACAGGAGATACCGGCGTAATGTTCCGATGACAAGACACTTCACCAGCTGCTTCGTGATCCAAGTTTCACCAATACGAGCATGCATTCCTGTTTGATGAGTCGACTAGGGCATTAGACTTGCATTGAGACACCGTACACAAAGATGAAATCACTCACGCACTGCGCCATGTAATCGCTTACCATGTCGATTAAAATACCGCAGAAAGGTTTACAGTAAGCATGCATCAAGTACATAACCCAATTAATTCCAAAATCTATCCAGCATTGCAAAAGGTGCGCATGAGCGCCACCCAGGCGGCCATCACACAAGTTTATTCAAAATAATCTACTTTGTCTGGAGAAAGTCACTTTGAAAAACGTTCAACACCTGTAGCATTTTTTTGACGAAAAAATACAAAAGAAGTGTTCAAAGATAGACGGAAATACTGAGTTAATTCATCGAATGTACAAGTTTCGCAAAGCACATTTAGCTTTGCGTCGCCGACATTAAAAACCCAATTTACAACCTTCTTGGATAGAATTGGTACATTTTCACCGATGTGACCTGACTTTTAGGTCATCTCGTATAGTAATTGAATAAAAAGGACAACGAGACATAAACGCTTCTATAATCGGTAGACAACTACTGAATAACTATCACGCTGAAAGGTTAGTACGTCCCTTTCTTGCTAGAAGTGCGACATCATGCAAATTAAATCTATAAAAATAACTGCAGGTCATTTCGTCCAACACAGAAACTAAAATTGATCCATAGAATGTAATATTGGAACTACAAGAACTACGGTTAATGTAACTACGATAACGGAGACATGGAAGAGGAGATCAACAACTCAACACAACAAATAGAAACCACAAACACAGAAAACTCATTCAGACAGTAACAAATGTTGAGTTCTGTTGAGGAACCGTAAAAATGCTTTTGACCATACAGTAGTGTGGACAGTTAATGATATTTAAAAAAGGGTGCTTACAAATTTGTCTGAATAAAGAAAACGGGTAAGATGGTACATTCAAGGAGACGACAGAGGCAAATGTAGTATGGATGGAGTAGGTACGGGTTCGTAAGAAACAAATTTCAGAAAACCCTCAAAGGCGTTACTTCTGTGGGAATAGAAATAGAAAAGTTTTTCATGGACTGAATAATCATTTCAAATTCAATCATTAATATAATTAAGAATCTATCTTTCATTCAATCTCTAAGATAATATGAATAATGGCAATAGAATAAAGACAATACTTCCATAATAAACACCATCATATTAACAACTGATAATCCCAAAATTGATTAATTTTGTGACCAGACATGTTTTTTGTATTAGCTAACAGCAATCAGCTAATAATAAGAACCTTCACGACAGCCCAAACTTTTTATGATACGTCACTGAACAATATACGTATCACCATCTCCTTAAATAGACACTGAACTGCTCGAGGCGATTAACTTGACATGGAGCCCAACCAAAATCAGAAACAAATTTCGAAAGCGAAAGTAAAATACTGTATACGTAGAATTTTAGGCAAAGAACAGCCTGCAATTCTTCAACACGCGAGGCTGCAATATGGAGGAGTGCCGCTTCTGCTATACTACTCATGAATCTTCAGCACTCATTGAAAATCAATCATGTAAAATTTATTAGCTAAGCCTACAACTCGCACTGCTGGCAGGCCAATCAGAAACAATTGAGACATAAAATCACGAACTAGTGCTAAGGCTACAGTCTTCGGAGGTTCACTGTGGCAAGCAGCTACGAATTGATAACCAGCCAATTGTGGTCTCCTACCCTATGACAAGACATTAATAAAATGGAGAAAATTCAGCGTAAAGCAACGAAGATGATTCCTGAACTCAGCAATCTAAGATACAAAAGACGTCTTCAGCAGCGTGAAATAATCTCTCTAGAACAAAGAAGACTGCGAGGACAATTCATTAAGACCTATAAATATGTCAACGGCTTCAACGATGTCACCCTAGAAGGGCTTTTCGAGAGACAATAACGTGTGGACCACAAATAACAGCCATCAACTTGATAACAAGAACCTTAACGACATCCCAGGCTGTAAACTTCTTCCCAGTTAAAATTACCAGAACCTAGAACCAGCTATCCGAAAACATAGTCTCTGCTAACATTATGAACAAATTCAAAAATATTTTAATATTAGATAAAGAACCCCCAAATTTTATAAACTACCGATTCAAAATCCTTCTCAACTCCTGGAGCGTGTGTATGATAAGCTGTGTTTGACTGAAATGCCTGTACGTGGATAAGGTGCATACACGTGACTGAAATGTCTGAGTGTGATTAAGTGCATGTGCGTGATTGATACATTTATATTAGACGGCATAGGACTTGGATAGCAACCCAAGTATGGACCAAAACAGCTTCTTCCCGTTGTCAGATTTTAGTCTATATCAACTAATTTCTTGACAAAAGCACCAACGCTTGCTAATCGACCTTAGATGAAGTATGGAATTTTAAAAAAAAAGTGACTCAAGACATACTTGAAAATAAAGTCAATTCAAATGAAATCCTTTACATTTGACTGGCGCTTAGCCTATGTACGAATTAACCGTTAGTGCTAAAATGCATTTCTCCATCTTGAAATGATCACTTTTCAAACGAACGTGTATGGTAGATTCATCCAACAAAGACTTTAAAAAAACTCAACAAATTTTGTATTTTCACACCGAGTTTTCGTATAGTCACCATTATTGATTTAAACTCATCGAACATCTGTATCCAGCTTGAATTTGAAAGTTAAGTAAGAACGATTTCGTTCGAGAACAGAAAAATTCTTGCGAGAGGGTCTCACGGTAGAGCTCACTAGGAGGCACAGAAACGCAGGTCACCCCCAAGCCGAGGGATAAAATACGCAACATTCTCGTCCAAAAAATAACTGAAAAACGATTGCACTCATACACCGTTAACACTTTGACGTTTGCCTCAGTTTTCCAGTTTGGTCCAATTAGCACAGACGTCTATAGACGTTGTAACTAGACCTGGCACAATAACCCCTGGACTTGAGGAGACGTCAATGCAGTGTGTTTCTACATAGGGTTGCCGGAAAGATGCACCATTTGTACCAATTTTCAATTTCAACAAAACTGGCATGACGGCTATGGACGTCGTCAAGCGTCAATGTGTTAAGAAATATTTCACGAAACTATGTCTCCAAAATCAAATTTAATGTAATTTACTTAGTACTGAACAGTCAGCTGGAAATAGAGCACGTATTGAGGTTCAGTACTAAATGGAGTTTCTAGCAAGGACACAATCGCAGGCGAGGGTACTACAAGAGGGAAGCATAACAGGAACAAATACACGGAGAGAAGAAGCGTACCTGTCGGGGGTGTCTTCAGTACTGAGCAAGCACAGAGAAGTACGGAGAATATTATTAAATAATAAGACACGGAGAAGGCAACACAGGATTATGGCGATGGTCAGTGGTGATTATAGAAAATTTCAAGAAAGATCAAATCCACCCGTAGGAATGAAGCTATTGATAGCGATGATGTAGATTCTAAACCTAGGAAGATTATATTTTATAATAAAAGATTGTACTGTTGTAATTGTACCAAAGTCAGCATCTATTAGGAAAAGTAAGAAGTACATCTCTTAGGACAAGTGAAAAAACCGTTTGAACGAGAGGTCCCTTTTACATTCCGCTCACTACTTTCGCTAGAGAAAAACAGACAGAAAGGAAGAAGAAATTAAAAGGTCTGGTAGTTACAATTACTTCTCACAGAAACTTTCTTGGTATGGAGACACCAAGGAAATAACACGGAGACGAGAACATGAGTGCATCCATAAAAAGGCGTGTGTACGAAGTAAAAAAAATATATATACGAAACGTTAATAACAGGAGAGGCAGAAAAAAATGGAACGAGATATATTTCTTGAAAGTGGGCGATATAAATAAAGCGGGTAATTCCCTGCAAATATTCAAGCAATAAAAAGCTTAAGCACATCTGAGACACTACACAAATTGAGGCTGGGTTGAAACTAGAAGCCATTTGACATCGTGATTCTGCTAGAAGCTAGGAATATTCCAAGTCTAAAAGTGAAACTTGCATTATAAAGCAAGGAAGGAGCAAGAATATTACTCAGTCTGGAAAATGAGCAGGAAGCACACAAACAGAAGAAAAATTCATTGAACAGCATAAGGCCATGACGTTACTTCATAGGCAAAAACCCTTTGTAGAAAAATAATTGAAGTCGAGTATTATTACGACAAACTGTCCATCATGAGTTTGCAGAAGGCAATAGATTAGGTTCACTACACAAGCAGCCTCGTAAATTTAGGACTAAAACAAGCACTACTTACCGACGACAATTTTCACAGGATTTATAAAACGTTCAATAGGGAGAAAGTCAGCACGAGACTTGGAAACGCAAGGTGTACAAAGAGTTGAGAATCAATACGACGGTCGAAGTACACAATATCACTGAAAGGGTCAAGTTTTTACGGAAGAACCATGGGTCGCACGAAAATACAATATACACACAATAAAAACGGAAATTTTGCGCATTAAAACAACAAATAAAATATAGTCACTTTAGGAAGAATTGCGCAAGAATCACGGAAAAGTCGGAAATATTAATAATGGACCCTTTGCTCTCCAAATTTCAATGAAACGAAGGTACCAAGCTAACAAGTGAGGGCAAGTTCAACTTTACTCTGAAATAACCGAGCTAGCGAGTAGGAGTTAGTCCAGATTCAGTCTAACAATGGGGCCTATAATTATAATACCTCACGTTGTCAATGCGTCCGCTACAGGGAACATAAAACACGGAATTTATATCAGACTTCGATGGAAATTTTAATTACTAGTGAGTAACACAGTTCATACCGTTGTAAATTTCGAACTTTATTTTTGTGAGCGGTTATCTAGTCTTCATTCAATGAAAACGACAATGAGTTTCAAATAGTTGAACTGTTCAAACCGAACTGTTCAATTTACATTTTAAACAAGTATGTGATTATCGAAATACGAAAATTTTGCTGCGCTAAAATGTAAAATAGTTTTCAATATAATTGCAATAAGGTTCAGCTAACACAGAAAAATTTGTATCAAAACTTACAATTTAGACGAGTCAGGATAAAATGGAGTCTTTACTTCTATTTTAGACCAATTGAAGCAAGACCTTTATTGGCCTGAGTGAGCTTTCAAAAAGTATAAAATGTCGTAAACGTTACTGCTACAAATGCGCTGGACTAACTAAGACTAAGATTCAAAACTTAAGTACTTCCACGAGGACATGTTATTTTAAGAATTAATAGCGCACCGGCATATTTTAAGCACACAATTCCCTGTCACGAATGCTCGAGTTAACATAGTATTGAATAATCATTTACACCCAACTCTAGCGAGCTATTATTGGGTTGCAAACTGATCGTAGAATTAATACCTAAAACTCCTCAGTTGGACTGAAATGACTGTAAAAGCTCTGAAGACAAAGAATAGGAAAATTGACCCTTTGGATACCAATGGCACCTTTCGCTGCAGTCTAGTTCACAGCAAGCTAAGTTTACTGTACAATACACTTTCCTTTCAGAAGTACATTAGAAATAAATCACAGTCCTTTATTTTAGATGTTTTGATTCAAAGTTAGATGAAATTACATAACAAACCAATAAACATAAGTAATAATGTACACAATATTTCGTTCAATCAGAAAATAATTTTGTAGTCATAGGGTTAACTTCGTTTGCAATAAACACGACTGTCGACAGCAGCACAAAGAAGCTTCGTCAGTATCGAGAGGGCTAAATTTAGAGCTGTGTTTAGCTTTCATAAATTCAATCTGTACTCGCAAGAGTTTCACTTCCATCGTAGGAGTACAAATTGAACAAAGGTTACTCGAGCATGAACCTGCGCTGACAACCCCTCAGCACACTTGAGTGGTTTAATCACACCACTCGAGTTATACTTACTACTTGATTCTCTCCGGACCTCAGGCGGTCCACAGGGCAGCTATGAATGTCCGCAGTTATAAGAAAATTAATCTCGCAGAACACGTCAGAATAAGAGATAGAATTGTGCCGAAGAGTTATTACGAATTTGGATCCGGAGCGACACTTTCTTCATTTTCTAGACCTAATCCATTCAAACAACATACCACAAGGCTTACAGCCTCTTACTTAGCGCCACATAACATCTACAACCCCCGTCAACAAATGTAAATAGCTTTCAGAGTTCTACAAATTTTCTCCTAAAATAGCGTGCCGTTATTTCTTCATTATCTGAGAAGGAAGAGAAGGAGGAGAAGCAGAGACACGCAAGACTCACCTCATGTTTGACGACTCTTTCTTCTGAGCGATGTCCAGCTTCGACACGAACGTCAACTTGCCCGAGTCCTCGACAGCGTAGACCATGGGGCAACAGCCATGTCCCTACACAAGGCAATATCTTAACACACAAGAATAATAATTCTAGTGACCAAGAATTATACACTACAAGTAATGAAATAGTCGCGCTAGGATTATTACGCACGAATCACAAGTCGGAAAAAACATAAGGTTCTGGTGAACAAATGTACCCGGCATATTTAACCCAGTAAAGACATGTAAGCTCTGATGCCCCTGGAAAGGGAAAAAGTACGCAGAAAATGAGAATTTTGACATAAAACGTACTAAACTAATAGCAAAGACTTGTGGGCAACAGGATTGGTTACGGTCAGCAGTTCAATTCAACACGTCTCATCAACAAAAGGGCAAGATTACTTGTTTTGAAAGTTGTTGTAGTAAAAACATTTCAGATCCATACACAGTATCACCTAAAAGTTATATCTTGTAATAGGCATATTATAATTATATCTTGTAACACAATAGGCATATAGAGTTATAAAATAGGATTGAACTTTTATATAGTTAATATAAAAGTTAATTTTAAAAAAAATGCATTTCTTATATACGTCCATTGAGATGAATTCACAGCTATTATTTATTTTCAATCTTAATTCATTGCATTCGCACTCTATTGTAATTCCCAAATTTATGTAACAAGATTTTCAACTATTTTGCTACAGATGTAATTATTGACTCGAAATATTCGACACACAATGGCCTTTTATTCATCAATCCCGATTCACTCGTGACATTATTACAAAAAAATAACCTGAATCTTACTCAACGAGCATTCAAACAACAGTCATGGAAGACAATCGGTACACTGCATTGAAATTAAGTATTTTTTGTGGCAAATAAAGTGGTACCTCGACATACGAGTGTCCTAACTTGCCAATTATTTAACATACGAATGTTCATTTGGTTCAGATTTCTGCCCAACATAGGAATGTTTTTTTGGTTCAGATTTCCGTGGACGGAAATCTGAACCAAATGACCATTCGTATGTTAAATAATTCGTAAGTTAGGACATTCGTATGTCAAGGTACCACTGCCAGGAAAAACATTGAATCATCATCACGAGTTTAAACGAAGAATGAGATTCCGTAAGAATGTTTAACACGTTGCCTCCGATTGCCTTTGTACGCATAGTCACTTTGTACGCTAGACTTAGTCACTAGAAGGATCTGCAAAAATTACAGAACCTAACCTAAGTGGTACACATACGTACCACTTCGGAGTCAACGTGTTAACGGCAGCAGCAATCACTCTAGTCCTGAGCTCTGACCCAGTTTCTAAGAAAGCACAGGATGACTCACCGCGGCCAGGAGCGAGTTCTTGCTGATCCAAGTGACGGCAGTGAAGGGGAGATGGGGCGTCTTCAGTTGAGTTTTGGCCATCTCACGGCTAGCGTCAGCAACACTAACGCTGGAGTCATGCCCTACCCAGCACACACGGTTACCATCCCAACTGAAGCTGACGCCATGCACCCAGCCACCTGTCAGCATCGTGTAACATCAGGGATATCCACACAAATTTGCTGCTGTTGCCACATCAATATTTAGCTGATTATTGTGTAAGAATTTACGACTGTGAGCATGACACTAGTTGGCGGTAGAAACCCCACGTCAAAAAAATTACACAGTCAGTAGATTTGTTTGTTTTTCAATTTTAAAATGTACCATATTGAAAATAGTATTCATAATATATAGAATATATAAGGCAATGCAATCGTACATACACGACAATGCCAATCGAGTTTAACTTTTTAGAGGGCTTCGTTTTTTGTCGAAGGCGACTATCCAGCAACAGCAAGTACGAGAAACTTAAGGGAAATTAAGAAGGTTTAGCACATTTTTCGTAAAGCATTCATATTGATGAAATTCCGATAGAATCTGAAGGCAGAGACGAAAATGGAGCAGAGGAGGGGCGGAAGAGAGTCAGAGAAGTGGTTGACAAGTTTCAGCTACTAAGATTCCATGTAAATTGTACATTTGTGTAAATGCATGAACAATATGTACAGAGAATACGAGAAGCTCTGGGAAGAAGAAAAGCAAGACAGTACAGGAAGTTTCGTACCTCCACCCGTGGAGTTGGAAAACTCAGTCATGAGCTGCCCCAGCGGCATTTTGGTGCCCCATGGAGTCGCGGTTGGTTTTGGCTCAATATCCTTGATCCATGCAGAAAAAATGCGGACCTGCGAGAGAATCAATAATAAAAGTCAGTAAAATAAGAAACCCATTGCTGAATTTTTGTTCTGCTAAGCTTGTAAAGTTACTATGAGGAATGAGTGAAAATGTAGCGTTTTTTTCATCAGCTACAACTGGGACTAAAAGTTGAGCAGTCAAGTCAAAATGGAGGACTTGTTGGTTTAACGGAAGGTTACAGAATAAAATTAAAGAACCTAAATACAAGAAAATAATTAACTCATTCTGACTTCATACAAGAAGCCCAATAAGTAAATGATAAATAAATGTGAATTGATCGTTTATCATAAAAAAATCAGTAATGAATTTCTTTTAAATATATGCAAGAAGAGACGTTGGAACAAACGTCATTGCAGGACTTCAGGAAAATTCCGGAGCACGACTAAGTATGATACAAGGGGGGCGTGATACGTTTTTATAATAGAATGCTTCTAATAAAATTGAACTTTAGGATGCTGCTAATAACACTGTAAACTTTAAGATGCTGCAAGTAACACAGCAAACTATAAAATATTCCTAGAAAAACCACAAACTTGATGCGTTATTTAGTTAATAGAATGCTGATGTCTAAAATACACGGTAAGAAACACACTCATTAAAACGAGAGACTAGGACTTACATCCACAATAGAGGTAAAATCTACTCTTTTACTATTCCCGTGGACTTCATAACTCAGTTATAACTCTATAACAAGTTGGTACAGCTGTATTGACTATCTATGAACATGTACCTTAACACAGTCAATTCTATTTGTCAATTACGTATCTAGTGGCTAAGTAGAAGTACACATCGAATCATCAGTGGGCTTCAAAAATGCAACAAAGTTCTCTTTTTCGAGCTAAATTTTCTTAAGAAAAGAGCATACAAAGGCGTACCTTAAAGTCGGATGAGCCCGCCGCGAGGAGGATGTTGTTGGGGTGCCAGTCCAGGGTGGTGATGGTGGAGCGGATTGGCTTCTTGATGTGCTTACTCACCCACCAATTGTTCTCTTGCTCGAAGTAACACACGGAGATGAGACGAGCCCCAGAGCCCACGGCAAACTTGTTCTCTGCACACACGAATGCTAAATTTAAGGAGGTTTTATTGAATACAAGCTCCAATGATTTATTATTCATGCTTCATCATTGATCGATGTAAATAGCATTAAAGCTGAATTTTTTTAAAACTGTCAAAATGGCTAATCAATTTTGAATTTATTTTCAGCACAATTCGGTAAAACAGTTCCGAGTAACTAAGCAAGTAGCGTGAGCGTTTAAGAAGGTAACTCTCACCTATAATGCTGCATATTACTGAAGTAATACCTTATGAACATGGATGTTTCCATTGCTTTCACAAAGTTCAAACGAGTAATCGGATGATACCAAAATTGTTAACAATTCCGAGACCATTTAAATGCCACTATTCCGATAAGATTCTTGTTATTTCTTTTTTATTATCTGATAACATATTCAGGTACCTACAAGCTAAGTATTATCTTTGTAAGTATACTTTCACTTTTTTAGCTTTAACCTGTGACCATATATGACTGAAGTCTTAATAAAATTCCATTCGATACAGTGAAATTCATTGTGAAAACTTTCACCAATAAATAGACTGGATTTTTCATTCTTAATTAAACTGAGTTATAAAACATACTAGAGTTCAGAACCTATTATTCTTCAACTAAATACTTAAATTTATGATTATTCTTTTCAGTTTCCCATTTTTATCAGTAATTAGTTATGAATAAATTGTACTTCTATTCATCTATTTATTCATTTGATCCAGTCCTTTTATAATTTCCTAAAAAAAGATTAGGCCCCTTCAGAGAATTTTTTTTCGTTTAAAACCTGAAGTTTATTCGTTCGGGGAAATAAATCATTTAAATTGAAGCTCTCACCAATTAAAATGAAAGAACATGAATATCTCTCCCGTTGTTACCGTTGCAGTTTCTATTAATTTGATACTTGTATTTTCATATAATAAAATGAATGACATTTAACAAAAATACAAGAAATTATCACTCATTCATAGTACCAAAATCTACTGAATATTCGGCGTCGTACCAACCGTATCAAATTATAATTTGAAGAGAAAACGTACCAATTATGATACCTTCATATCAATTCTGGCAACCTCACCGTTGTCTCCTCAGATCCAGCAGTTGAATTGGCCCGTTTATATATACTTCATGCTGTAAAGAATCGTTTCAGGAATTTCCGATTCAGAAAAACCTCAAAAATTTGGGACTCTGATGTAATGGAAAACCTCCGATTTCCGATTCATTATACATGGCGGAACAGTCTTGAAGGTAGTTATACTCAGGTGTATCATCAGGACAATTCTACGAATACCATGCGACCAGCGGACGCACCTTGAGGAGAGACCAGCGGACGCACCTTGAGGAGAGACCACAGCGGACGCACCTTGAGGAGAGACCACAGCGGACGCACCTTGAGGAGAGACCACAGCGGACGCACCTTGAGGAGAGACCACAGCGGACGCACCT